>JAWNPT010000113.1:0-27148 GCA_035047365.1 Drosophila ustulata
TTACTCATCGGTCATGTGAATTTCAAATGTGAAATTTTTTTTTTCATATAACATGCCTTGCGCGACACTACTCACCTGTAGATGTTTTGTGACACGTTTTCCGAAAGGTAGCCTTTTTCATATAGAAATTCTCCCAAATAAAAAATTTTTTTGCATGTAAACTTTTTATTTCAAATGTGAAATTTTTTTCATATAACATGCCTTTCGCGACACTACTCACCTATAGAGGTTTTGTGACACGTTTTCCGAAAGGTAGCCTTTTTTCGTATAGAAATTTTCTCAAATAAAAATTTTTTTGCATGTAAACTTTTTATTTCTTAAGCAATTTATTTCACATGTGAAATTTATAACTCTTGTGAATATATCAAAATGATGTAGTTTTAACATGTGAAATATTTTTTTTTGAGACACAATTGTATTGAGTACCATCTTGCAATATAGCATTTTTTTGCATTAAGTTAATAATAAAACATTTAACTTCAATATTTTATCAATCCATATAATATGTGACCTATGCCGGCAACATATTACTCATCGGTCATATGAATTTCAAATGTGAAATTTTTTTCATATAACATGCCTTGCGCGACACCACTCACCTGTAGATGTTTTGTGACACGTTTTCCGAAAGGTGACATTTTTTCATATGAAACTTTTTCTCAAATGAAATTTTTTTCATATGCAAAATTTGCATGACTTTAATAAATTTTATGATATTCAATATGAATAATTTTGTTCTTAAATTTTGTGTCAATAAGAGAAAAATTACTCTATTTGACACACACAACTTCACAGTCATATGAGTTTCACATGTTAAAATTTTTTCATATTACGTTGCTTGCGCGACACTACTTCCCTACAAAGGTTTTGTGACACGTTTTCCGAAAGGTAGCCTTTTTTCGTATAGAAATTTTCTCAAATAAAATTTTTTTGCATGTAAACTTTTTATTTCTTAAGCAATTTATTTCACATGTGATAATTATAGCTCTTATGAATATATCAAAATGATATAGTTTTAACATGTGAAACATTTTTTTTGAGACACACTTGTATTGATTACCATCTTCCAATATAGCTTTATGTTGCATTAATTTATTAATAAAACATTTAACTTCAATATTTTATCAATCTATATAATATGTGACCTATGCCGGCAACATATTACTCATCGGTCATATGAATTTCAAATGTGAAATTTTTTTCATATAACATGCCTTGCGCGACACCACTCACCTGTAGATGTTTTGTGACACGTTTTCCGAAAGGTGACTTTTTTTCATATGAAACTTTTTCGCAAATAAATTTTTATTTTTTTTTCATGTAAATTTTTTATTTCTTAAGCATTTTATTTCACATGTGATGGTTATAACTCTTATGAATATATCAAAATGATGTAGTTTTAACATGTGAAATATTTTTTTTGAGACACTGTTGTATTGAGTACCATCTTGCAATAAAGCATTATGTTGCATTAATTTAATAATAAAACATTTAACTTCAATATTTTATCAATCCATATAATATGTAACCTATGCCGGCAACATATTACTCATCGGTCATATGAATTTCAAATGTGAAATTTTTTTCATATAACATGCCTTGCGCGACACCACTCACCTGTAGATGTTTTGTGACACGTTTTCCGAAAGGTGACTTTTTTTCATATGAAACTTTTTCCCAAATAAATTTTTTTTTTCATGCAAATTTTTTATTTCTTAAGCAATTTTTTTCACATGTGATGGTTATAACTCTTATGAATATATCAAAATGATGTAGATTTAACATGTGAAATATTTTTTTTGAGACACACTTGTATTGAGTACCATCTTGCAATATATAATTTTTTTGCATTAATTTAATAATAAAACATTTAACTTCAATATTTTATCAATCCATATAATATGTGACCTATGCCGGCAACATATTACTCATCGGTCATATGAATTTCAAATGTGAAATTTTTTTCATATAACATGCCTTGCGGGACACCACTCACCTGTAGATGTTTTGTGACACGTTTTCCGAAAGGTGACATTTTTTCATATGAAACTTTTTCTCAAAGGAAATTTTTTTCATATGCAAAATTTGCATGACTTCAATAAATTTTATGATATTCAATATGAATAATTTTGTTTTTAAATTTTGTGTCAATAAGAAAAAAAATTACTATATTTGACACACACAACTTCACAGTCATATGAGTTTCACATGTTAAAATTTTTTCATATTACGTTGCTTGCGCGAAACTACTTCCCTACAAAGGTTTTGTGACACGTTTTCCGAAAGGTTACCTTTTTTCATATAGAAATTTTCTCAAATAAAATTTTTTTTTCATGTAAATTTTTTATTTCTTAAGCAATTTATTTCACATGTGATAATTATAGCTCTTATGAATATATCAAAATGATATAGTTTTAACATGTGAAACATTTTTTTTGAGACACATTTGTATTGATTACCATCTTCCAATATAGCTTTATGTTGCATTAATTTATGAATAAAACATTTAACTTCAATATTTTATCAATTCATATAATATGTGACCTATGCCGGCAACATATTACTCCATCGGTCATATGAATTTCATATGTGAAATTTTTTTCATATAACATGCCTTGCGCGACACCACTCCTCCATAGAGGTTTTGCGACACGTTTTCCGAAAAGTAGACTTTTTTTCATATGAAACTTTTTCTCAAATGACATTTTTTTCACATGTTTATTTTTTATTTCATAAGCAATTTATTTCACATGTGATATTTATAACTCTTATGAATATATCAAAATTATGTAGTTTTAACATGTGAAATATTTTTTTTTGAGACACACTTGTATTGAGTACCATCTTGCAACATAGCATTATGTTACATTCATTTAATAATAGAACATTTAACTTCAATATTTTATCAATCTATATAATATGTGACCTATGCCGGCAACATATTACTCATCGGTCATATGAATTTCAAATGTGAAATTTTTTTCATATAACATGCCTTGCGCGACACTACTCACCTGTAGATGTTTTGTGACACGTTTTCCGAAAAGTAGCCCTTTTTCATATAGAAATTCTCCCAAATAAATAATTTTTTTGCATGTAAACTTTTTATTTCTTAAGCAATTTATTTCACATGTGATAATTATAACTCTTATGAATATATCAAAATGATGTAGTTTTAACATGTGAAATATTTTTTTTTGAGACACAATTGTATTGAGTACCATCTTGCAATATATCATTTTATTGCATTAATTTAATAATAAAACATTTAACTTCAATATTTTATCAATCCATATAATATGTGACCTATGCCGGCAACATATTACTCTACGGTCATTTGAATTTTAAATGTGAAATTTATTTCATATAACATGCCTTGCGCGACACTACTCACCCATAGAGGTTTTGTGACACGTTTTCCGAAAGGTAGCCTTTTTTCGTATAGAAATTTTCTCAAATAAAAATTTTTTTGCATGTAAACTTTTTATTTCTTAAGCAATTTATTTCACATGTGATAATTATAGCTCTTATGAATATATCAAAATGATATAGTTTGAACATGTGAAACATTTTTTTTTGAGACACACTTGTATTGAGTACCATCTTGCAATATAGCATTTATGTTACATTCATTATAATAATAAAACATTTAACTTCAATATTTTATCAATCCATATAATATGTGACCTATGCCGGCAACATATTACTCATCGGTCATTTGAATTTCAAATGTGAAATTTTTTTCATATAACATGCCTTGCGCGACACCACTCACCTGTAGATGTTTTGTGACACGTTTTCCGAAAGGTGACTTTTTTTCATATAGAAACTTTTTCTCAAATAAATTTTTTTTCATGTAAACTTTTTATTTCTTAAGCAATTTATTTCACATGTGATAATTATAGCTCTTATGAATATATCAAAATGATGTAGTTTTAACATGTGAAACATTTTTTTTTGAGACACAAATGTATTGAGTACCATCTTGCAATATATCATTTTATTGCATTAATTTAATAATAAAACATTTAACTTCAATATTTTATCAATCCATATAATATGTGACGTATGCCGGCAACATATTACTCATCGGTCATGTGAATTTCAAATGAGAAATTTTTTTCATAAAACATGCCTTGCGCGACACCACTCCTCCGTATAGGTTTTGTGACACGTTTTCCATAAGGTAGCCTTTTTTCATATAGAAATGTTCCCAAATAAAATTTTTTTTGCATGTAAACTTTTTATTTCTTAAGCAATTTATTTCACATGTGATTGTTATAACTCTTATGAATATATCAAAATGATAAAGTTTTAACATGTGAAACATTTTTTTGAGACACACTTGTATTGATTACCATCTTCCAATATAGCTTTATGTTGCATTAATTTATTAATAAAACATTTAACTTCAATATTTTATCAATCCATATAATATGTGACCTATGCCGGCAACATATTACTCATCGGTCATATGAATTTCAAATGTGAAATTTTTTTCATATAACATGCCTTGCGCGACACCACTCACCTGTAGATGTTTTGTGACACGTTTTCCGAAAGGTGACTTTTTTTCATATGAAACTTTTTCTCAAATAAATTTTTTTTTTCATGTAAATTTTTTATTTCTTAAGCAATTTATTTCACATGTGATGGTTATAGCTCTTATGAATATATCAAAATGATGTAGTTTTAACATGTGAAATATTTTTTTTGAGACACTGTTGTATTGAGTACCATCTTGCAATATAGCATTATGTTGCATTATTTTAATAATAAAACATTTAACTTCAATATTTTATCAATCCATATAATATGTGACCTATGCCGGCAACATATTACTCATCGGTCATATGAATTTCAAATGTGAAAATTTTTTCATATAACATGCCTTGCGCGACACCACTCACCTGGTGATGTTTTGTGACACGTTTTCCGAAAGGTGACTTTTTTCATATGAAACTTTTTCTCAAATAAATTTTTTTTTCATGCAAATTTTTTATTTCTTAAGCAATTTATTTCACATGTGATGGTTATAACTCTTATGAATATATCAAAATGATGTAGATTTAACATGTGAAATATTTTTTTTGAGACACACTTGTATTGAGTACCATCTTGCAATATATAATTTTTTTGCATTAATTGAATAATAAAACATTTAACTTCAATATTTTATCAATCCATATAATATGTGACCTATGCCGGCAACATATTACTCATCGGTCATATGAATTTCAAATGTGAAATTTTTTTCATATAACATGCTTTGCGGGACACCACTCACCTGTAGATGTTTTATGACACGTTTTCCGAAAGGTGACATTTTTTCATATGAAACTTTTTCTCAAAGGAAATTTTTTTCATATGCAAAATTTGCATGACTTCAATAAATTTTATGATATTCAATATGAATAATTTTGTTTTTAAATTTTGTGTCAATAAGAGAAAAATTACTATATTTGACACACACAACTTCACAGTCATATGAGTTTCACATGTTAAAATTTTTTCATATTACGTTGCTTGCGCGACACTACTTCCCTACAAAGGTTTTGTGACAAGTTTTCCGAAAGGTAGCTCTTTTTTCGTATAGAAATTTTCTCAAATAAAATTTTTTTTTCATGTAAATTTTTTGTTTTTTAAGCAATTTATTTCACATGTGATGGTTATAACTCTTATGAATATATCAAAATGATATAGTTTTAACATGTGAAACATTTTTTTTGAGACACACTTGTGTTGAGTACCATCTTGCAACATAGCATTATGTTACACTAATTTAATAATAGAACATTTAACTTCAATATTTTATCAATCGATATAATATGTGACCTATGCCGGCAACATATTACTCATCGGTCATGTGAATTTCAAATGTGAAATTTTTTTCATATAACATGCCTTGCGCGACACTACTCACCTATAGAGGTTTTGTGACACGTTTTCCGAAAGGTAGCCTTTTTTCGTATAGAAATTTTCTCAAATAAAAATTTTTTTGCATGTAAACTTTTTATTTCTTAAGCAATTTATTTCACATGTGATAATTATAGCTCTTATGAATATATCAAAATGATATAGTTTTAACATGTGAAACATTTTTTTTGAGACACACTTGTATTGATTACCATCTTCCAATATAGCTTTATGTTGCATTAATTTATTAATAAAACATTTAACTTCAATATTTTATCAATCTATATAATATGTGACCTATGCCGGCAACATATTACTCTACGGTCATTTGAATTTCATATGTGAAATTTTTTTCATAAAACATGCCTTGCACGACACCACTCCTCCGTATAGGTTTCGTGACACGTTTTCAGAAAGGTAGCCTTTTTTCATATAGAAATGTTCCCCAAATAAAATTTTTTTGCTATGTAAACTTTTTATTTCTTAAGCAATTTATTTCACATGTGAAATTTATAACTCTTGTGAATATATCAAAATGATGTAGTTTTAACATGTGAAATATTTTTTTTTGAGACACAATTGTATTGAGTACCATCTTGCAATATATCATTTTATTGCATTAATTTAATAATAAAACATTTAACTTCAATATTTTATCAATCCATATAATATGTGACCTATGCCGGCAACATATTACTCATCGGTCATATGAATTTCAAATGTGAAATTTTTTTCATATAACATGCCTTGCGCGACACTACTCACCTATAGAGGTTTTGTGAGACGTTTTCCGAAAGGTAGCCTTTTTTCGTATAGAAATTTTCTCAAATAAAAATTTTTTTGCATGTAAACTTTTTATTTCTTAAGCAATTTATTTCACATGTGATAATTATAGCTCTTATGAATATATCAAAATGATATAGTTTGAACATGTGAAACATTTTTTTTGAGACACACATGTATTGATTACCATCTTGCAATATATCATTTCTTTGCATTAATTTATTAATAAAACATTTCATTTCAATATTTTATCAATCCATATAATATGTGACCTATGCCGGCAACATATTACTCATCGGTCATGTGAATTTCAAATGTGAAATTTTTTTCATATAACATGCCTTGCGCGACACTACTCACCTGTAGATGTTTTGTGACACGTTTTCCGAAAGGTAGCCTTTTTCATATAGAAATTCTCCGAAATAAAAATTTTTTTGCATGTAAACTTTTTATTTCTTAAGCAATTTATTTCACATGTGAAATTTATAACTCTTGTGAATATATCAAAATGATGTAGTTTTAACATGTGAAATATTTTTTTTTGAGACACAATTGTATTGAGTACCATCTTGCAATATAGCACTTTTTTGCATTAAGTTAATAATAAAACATTTAACTTCAATATTTTATCAATCCATATAATATGTGACCTATGCCGGCAACATATTACTCATCGGTCATATGAATTTCAAATGTGAAATTTTTTTCATATAACATGCCTTGCGCGACACCACTCACCTGTAGATGTTTTGTGACACGTTTTCCGAAAGGTGACATTTTTTCATATGAAACTTTTTCTCAAAGGAAATTTTTTTCGTATGCAAAATTTGCATGACTTTAATAAATTTTATGATATTCAATATGAATAATTTTGTTCTTAAATTTTTGTGTCAATAAGAGAAAAATTACTATATTTGACACACACAACTTCACAGTCATATGAGTTTCACATGTTAAAATTTTTCCATATTACGTTGCTTGCGCGACACTACTTCCCTACAAAGGTTTTGTGACACGTTTTCCGAAAGGTAGTCTTTTTTCATATAGAAATTTTCTTAAATAAAATTTTTTTTCATGTAAATTTTTTATTTCTCAAGCAATTTATTTCACATGTGATGGTTATAACTCTTATGAATATATCAAAATGATGTAGTTTTAACATGTGAAATATTTTTTTTGAGACACACTTGTATTGAGTACCATCTTGCAATATTGCATTATGTTGCATTAATTTAATTAATAAAACATTTAACTTCAATATTTTATCAACCCATATAATATGTGACCTATGCCGGCAACATATTACTCTATGGTCATTTGAATTTCATATGTGAAATTTTTTTCATAAAACATGCCTTGCGCGACACCACTCCTCCGTATAGGTTTCGAGACACGTTTTCCGAAAGGTAGCCTTTTTTCATATAGAAATGTTCCCAAATAAAATTTTTTTTGCATGTAAACTTTTTATTTCTTAAGCAATTTATTTCACATGTGATTGTTATAACTCTTATGAATATATCAAAATGATAAAGTTTTAACATGTGAAACATTTTTTTGAGACACACTTGTATTGATTACCATCTTCCAATATAGCTTTATGTTGCATTAATTTATTAATAAAACATTTAACTTCAATATTTTATCAATCGTTATTATATGTGACCTATGCCGGCAACATATTACTCATCGGTCATATGAATTTCAAATGTGAAATTTTTTTCATATAACATGCCTTGCGCGACACCACTCACCTGTAGATATTTTGTGACACGTTTTCCGAAAGGTGACTTTTTTTCATATGAAACTTTTTCTCAAATAAAATTTTTTTTTCATGTAAATTTTTTATTTCTTAAGCAATTTATTTCACATGTGATGGTTATAACTCTTATGAATATATCAAAATGATGTAGTTTTAACATGTGAAATATTTTTTTTGAGACACTGTTGTATTGAGTACCATCTTGCAATAAAGCATTATGTTGCATTAATTTAATAATAAAACATTTAACTTCAATATTTTATCAATCCATATAATATGTGACCTATGCCGGCAACATATTACTCATCGGTCATATGAATTTTAAATGTGAAATTTTTTTCATATAACATGCCTTGCGCGACTCCACTCACCTGTAGATGTTTTGTGACACGTTTTCCGAAAGGTGACTTTTTTTCATATGAAACTTTTTCTCAAATAAATTTTTTTTTTCATGCAAATTTTTTATTTCTTAAGCAATTTATTTCACATGTGATGGTTATAACTCTTATGAATATATCAAAATGATGTAGATTTAACATGTGAAATATTTTTTTTGAGACACACTTGTATTGAGTACCATCTTGCAATATATAATTTTTTTGCATTAATTTAATAATAAAACATTTAACTTCAATATTTTATCAATCCATATAATATGTGACCTATGCCGGCAACATATTACTATCGGTCATATGAATTTCAAATGTGAAATTTTTTTCATATAAACATGCCCTGCGGGACACCACTCACCTGTAGATGTTTTATGACACGTTTTCCGAAAGGTGACATTTTTTCATATGAAACTTTTTCTCAAAGGAAATTTTTTTCATATGCAAAATTTGCATGACTTCAATAAATTTAATGATATTCAATATGAATAATTTTGTTTTTAAATTTTGTGTCAATAAGAGAAAAATTACTATATTTGACACACACAACTTCACAGTCATATGAGTTTCACATGTTAAAATTTTTTCATATTACGTTGCTTGCGCGAAACTACTTCCCTACAAAGGTTTTGTGACAAGTTTTCCGAAAGGTTGTCTTTTTTCATATAGAAATTTTCTCAAATAAAATTTTTTTTTCATGTAAATTTTTTGTTTCTTAAGCAATTTATTTCACATGTGATAATTATAGCTCTAATGAATATATCAAAATGATATAGTTTTAACATGTGAAACATTTTTTTTGAGACACACTTGTATTGATTACCATCTTCCAATATAGCTTTATGTTGCATTAATTTATTAATAAAACATTTAACTTCAATATTTTATCAATTCATATAATATGTGACCTTTGCTGGCAACATATAATTCCACGGTCATATGAATTTCATATGTAAAATTTTTTTCATATATCATGCCTTGCGCGACACTACTCCTCCATAGAGGTTTTGCGAAACGTTTTCCGAAAAGTAGACTTTTTTGATATGAAACTTTTTCTCAAATGACATTTTTTTCACATGTTTATTTTATATTTCATAAGCAATTTATTTCACATGTGAAATTTATAGCTCTTATGAATATATCAAAATTATGTAGTTTTAACATGTGAAATATTTTTTTTTGAGACACACTTGTATTGAGTACTATCTTGCAACATAGCATTATGTTACATTCATTTAATAATAGAACATTTAACTTCAATATTTTATCAATCGATATAATATGTGACCTATGCCGGCAACATATTACTCATAGGTCATATGAATTTCAAATGTGAAATTTTTTTTATATAACATGCCTTGCGCGACACTACTCACCTGTAGATGTTTTGTGACACGTTTTCCGAAAAGTAGCCTTTTTCATATAGAAATTCTCCCAAATAAAAATTTTTTTGCATGTAAACTTTTTATTTCTTAAGCAGTTTATTTCACATGTGAAATTTATAACTCTTGTGAATATATCAAAATGATGTAGTTTTAACATGTGAAATATTTTTTTTTGAGACACAATTGTATTGAGTACCATCTTGCAATATATCGTTTTATTGCATTAATTTAATAATAAAACATTTAACTTCAATATTTTATCAATCAATAAAATATGTGACCTATGCCGGCAACATATTACTCATCGGTCATATGAATTTTAAATGTGAAATTTTTTTCATATAACATGCCTTGCGCGACACTACTCACCTATAGAGGTTTTGTGACACGTTTTCCGAAAGGTAGCCTTTTTTCGTATAGAAATTTTCTCAAATAAAAATTTTTTTGCATGTAAACTTTTTATTTCTTAAGCAATTTATTTCACATGTGATAATTATAGCTCTTATGAATATATCAAAATGATATAGTTTGAACATGTGAAACATTTTTTTTGAGACACACTTGTATTGATTACCATCTTCCAATATAGCTTTATGTTGCATTAATTTATTAATAAAACATTTAACTTCAATATTTTATCAATCCATATAATATGTGACCTATGCCGGCAACATATTACTCATCGGTCATGTGAATTTCAAATGTGAAATTTTTTTCATATAACATGCCTTGCGCGACACTTCTCACCTGTAGATGTTTTGTGACACGTTTTCCGAAAGGTAGCCTTTTTCATATAGAAATTCTCCCAAATAAAAATTTTTTTGCATGTAAACTTTTTATTTCAAATGTGAAATTTTTTTCATATAACATGCCTTTCGCGACACTACTTACCTATAGAGGTTTTGTGACACGTTTTCCGAAAGGTAGCCTTTTTTCGTATAGAAATTTTCTCAAATAAAAATTGTTTTGCATGTAAACTTTTTATTTCTTAAGCAATTTATTTCACATGTGAAATTTATAACTCTTGTGAATATATCAAAATGATGTAGTTTTAACATGTGAAATATTTTTTTTTTGAGACACAATTGTATTGAGTACCATCTTGCAATATAGCATTTTTTTGCATTAATTTAATAATAAAACATTTAATTTCAATATTTTATCAATCCATATAATATGTGACCTATGCCGGCAACATATTACTCATCGGTCATATGAATTTCAAATGTGAAATTTTTTTCATATAACATGCCTTGCGCGACACCACTCACCTGTAGATGTTTTGTGACACGTTTTCCGAAAGGTGACATTTTTTCATATGAAACTTTTTCTCAAAGGAAATTTTTTTCATATGCAAAATTTGCATGACTTTAATAAATTTTATGATATTCAATATGAATAATTTTGTTCTTAAATTTTGTGTCAATAAGAGAAAAATTACTCTATTTGACACACACAACTTCACAGTCATATGAGTTTCACATGTTAAAATTTTTTCATATTACGTTGCTTGCGCGACACTACTTCCCTACAAAGATTTTGTGACACGTTTTCCGAAAGGTTGTCTTTTTTCGTATAGAAATTTTCTCAAATAAAAATTTTTTTGCATGTAAACTTTTTATTTCTTAAGTAATTTATTTCACATGTGATAATTATAGCTCTTATGAATATATCAAAATGATATAGTTTTAACATGTGAAACATTTTTTTTGAGACACACTTGTATTGATTACCATCTTCCAATATAGCTTTATGTTGCATTAATTTATTAATAAAACATTTAACTTCAATATTTTATCTATATATATAAAAATGAATCGCTGTTCGTTAGTCTCACTAAAACTCGAGAACGGCTGAACGGATTTATCTTATCTTAGTCTTGAAATGTTCGTGGATGTCTAGGAAGGTTTTAAAAGCCGAGAAAAAATCGAATAATTTCCGGGAAAACCCTAAAAATAGACAACGTTTTCTAAATAATATGTAGAGTCAATTTGAACTTTATTGAATAGCAATAAATTATAATCACTCATCACTGTTGTCTAAGCAATTTAGGTGTGTTCCTAACGTCAACGAGTCAATTTGTAATTTATTACCGCTGCATAAAGTTCAAATTCAATCATATCTATCAAAATAGTCTTCGCGTGCGCTTTGAAGGATCTAATGTCGCGTTCCGAAAATAAACAAAAGTGAATCGCGAACGCGACAAAAAATGTAATAAACCATTAGTAGTACTGATTTTCAATTAATTTGGTCGGCTTTGCGAAACTTAATTTTAGCTAACTTCAGTTGTAACTGTATCAGATTATTTTTTTAAGTTCGATAAATCTTAAGTTTTGTCACAAATTAAGTTTCTGAACACAACCATAATATTTGACATTAGATTTGAATATTGACAACCAACTAATATGTCAATCATTCTGTCGCACTTCAGAACACGGAGATTTATGGCTTAAAGGTAAACTCCAAAAAAATAAATAGAAAAATCATAACACGGAAAAAAAGTATTACGATTGACGATATTGTGTTACGATCATAGTTACGATATTCTATGAGTGCATCCTTCTATCTTTGTGAGTGACGATTACCGTTAAGTGCGCGAGAACTTTCTTTACTTTTGTGATAGTGACATTCCAAGTAGTGTGCTCTTTTTTTGTTGATATTTTGTGATAGTGACACTTTACTGTTATGTTACTGTTAAGTGAGCGAGAAATTTTCTCACTTTGATTAATTACGTTACGATGCCGAGGAGAAGACGACCTGACTTAGGTCGTCGCAGTCAATCAAATGTGCGAAGAGCTACCTCACGTGCTAACCGCACTGATGACCAGAGAGAGACAGATCAAGAAAATAGTCGTATTGCTATGTCAGAATTGCGGCAACAATCATGAAAGGAAAATACAAAGGAGAGGATGTCTTGATCCCGCGAATACCGATGATTCCAACGGATTTACCATTCGATTTTAAACGCTTACAATTTCCAGTACGTCTGGCCTTTGCGATGACAATAAATAAATCGCAAGGACAATCTTTAGAAGTTTGCGGAATCAACTTGGAGTTTCCCTGTTTCGCGCATGGACAGTTATACGTCGCGTGTTCGCGCGTCGGAAAACCGTCTTCTTTGTTTATTTACGCACCACAAAACAAAACAAAAAATATAGTTTATGAGAAAGCTTTAAATTGATTAACAAACTGTATCATAATCGTGTGTGTCTGTTAATAAAAATTTAAACCTTATAAATAGCCGGTATTTCAGGAAAACTCTGTTTTTTTAAGTAAGCATCATGGTGTTTCGAAAATAATAATAAAACTTCATACTTAATTAAAAAAATGCTTTTTTATTCAATACGTTTTGTTTGTTTTGAAATTAATTTATACCAAAGTTTAGGTCTTTTATTTATCGATTGAGGCAGTACGAAGTCAGCCGGGTCAGCTAGTCAATCTATATAATATGTGACCTATGCCGGCAACATATTACTCATCGGTCATATGAATTTCAAATGTGAAATTTTTTTCATATAACATGCCTTGCGCGACACCACTCACCTGTAGATGTTTTGTGACACGTTTTCCGAAAGGTGGACTTTTTTTCATATGAAACTTTTTCTCAAATACATTTTTTTTTTCATGTAAATTTTTTATTTCTTAAGCAATTTATTTCACATGTGATAATTATAACTCTTATGAATATATCAAAATGATGTAGTTTTAACATGTGAAATATTTTTTTTGAGACACTGTTGTATTGAGTACCATCTTGCAATAAAGCATTATGTTGCATTAATTTAATAATAAAACATTTAACTTCAATATTTTATCAATCCATATAATATGTAACCTATGCCGGCAACATATTACTCATCGGTCATATGAATTTCAAATGTGAAATTTTTTTCATATAACATGCCTTGCGCGACACCACTCACCTGTAGATGTTTTGTGACACGTTTTCCGAAAGGTGACATTTTTTCATATGAAACTTTTTCTCAAAGGAAATTTTTTTCATATGCAAAATTTGCATGACTTTAATAAATTTTATGATATTCAATATGAATAATTTTGTTCTTAAATTTTGTGTCAATAAGAGAAAAATTACTCTATTTGACACACACAACTTCACAGTCATATGAGTTTCACATGTTAAAATTTTTTCATATTACGTTGCTTGCGCGACACTACTTCCCTACAAAGATTTTGTGACACGTTTTCCGAAAGGTTGTCTTTTTCGTATAGAAATTTTCTCAAATAAAAATTTTTTTGCATGTAAACTTTTTATTTCTTAAGTAATTTATTTCACATGTGATAATTATAGCTCTTATGAATATATCAAAATGATATAGTTTTAACATGTGAAACATTTTTTTTGAGACACACTTGTATTGATTACCATCTTCCAATATAGCTTTATGTTGCATTAATTTATTAATAAAACATTTAACTTCAATATTTTATCAATCTATATAATATGTGACCTATGCCGGCAACATATTACTCATCGGTCATATGAATTTCAAATGTGAAATTTTTTTCATATAACATGCCTTGCGCAGACACCACTCACCTGTAAATGTTTTGTGACACGTTTTCCGAAAGGTGACTTTTTTTCATATGAAACTTTTTCTCAAATAAATTTTTTTTTTCATGTAAATTTTTTATTTCTTAAGCAATTTATTTCACATGTGATGGTTATAACTCTTATGAATATATCAAAATGATGTAGTTTTAACATGTGAAATATTTTTTTTGAGACACTGTTGTATTGAGTACCATCTTGCAATAAAGCATTATGTTGCATTAATTTAATAATAAAACATTTAACTTCAATATTTTATCAATCCATATAATATGTAACCTATACCGGCAACATATTACTCATCGGTCATATGAATTTCAAATGTGAAATTTTTTTCATATAACATGCCTTGCGCGACACCACTCACCTGTAGATGTTTTGTGACACGTTTTCCGAAAGGTGACTTTTTTTCATATGAAACTTTTTCCCAAATAAATTTTTTTTTTCATGCAAATTTTTTATTTCTTAAGCAATTTTTTTCACATGTGATGGTTATAACTCTTATGAATATATCAAAATGATGTAGATTTAACATGTGAAATATTTTTTTTTGAGACACACTTGTATTGAGTACCATCCTGCAATATATAATTTTTTTGCATTAATTTAATAATAAAACATTTAACTTCAATATTTTATCAATCCATATAATATGTGACCTATGCCGGCAACATATTACTCATCGGTCATATGAATTTCAAATGTGAAATTTTTTTCATATAACATGCCTTGCGGGACACCACTCACCTGTAGATGTTTTATGACACGTTTTCCGAAAGGTGACATTTTTTCATATGAAACTTTTTCTCAAAGGAAATTTTTTTCATATGCAAAATTTGCATGACTTCAATAAATTTTATGATATTCAATATGAATAATTTTGTTTTTAAATTTTGTGTCAATAAGAGAAAAATTACTATATTTGACACACACAACTTCACAGTCATATGAGTTTCACATGTTAAAATTTTTTCATATTACGTTGCTTGCGCGAAACTACTTCCCTACAAAGGTTTTGTGACAAGTTTTCCGAAAGGTTACCTTTTTTCATATAGAAATTTTCTCAAATAAAATTTTTTTTTCATGTAAATTTTTTGTTTCTTAAGCAATTTATTTCACATGTGATAATTATAGCTCTAATGAATATATCAAAGTGATATAGTTTTAACATGTGAAACATTTTTTTTGAGACACACTTGTATTGATTACCATCTTCCAATATAGCTTTATGTTGCATTAATTTATTAATAAAACATTTAACTTCAATATTTTATCAATTCATATAATATGTGACCTTTGCTGGCAACATATAATTCCACGGTCATATGAATTTCATATGTAAAACTTTTTCATATATCATGCCTTGCGCGACACCACTCCTCCATAGAGGTTTTGCGAAACGTTTTCCGAAAAGGAGCTTTTTTTGATATGAAACTTTTTCTCAAATGACATTTTTTTCACATGTTTATTTTTATATTTCATAAGCAATTTATTTCACATGTGATATTTATAGCTCTTATGAATATATCAAAATTATGTAGTTTTAACATGTGAAATATTTTTTTTGAGACACACTTGTACTGAGTACTATCTTGCAACATAGCATTATGTTACATTCATTTAATAATAGAACATTTAACTTCAATATTTTATCATTCTATATAATATGTGACCTATGCCGGCAACATATTACTCATCGGTCATATGAATTTCAAATGTGAAATTTTTTTCATATAACATGCCTTGCGCGACACCACTCACCTGTAGATGTTTTGTGACACGTTTTCCGAAAAGTAGACTTTTTTGATATGAAACTTTTTCTCAAATGACATTTTTTTCACATGTTTATTTTATATTTCATAAGCAATTTATTTCACATGTGATATTTATAGCTCTTATGAATATATCAAAATTATGTAGTTTTAACATGTGAAATATTTTTTTTTGAGACACACTTGTATTGAGTACTATCTTGCAAACATAGCATTTATGTTGCATTAATTTATTAATAAAACATTTAACTTCAATATTTTATCAATCTATATAATATGTGACCTATGCCGGCAACATATTACTCATCGGTCATATGAATTTCAAATGTGAAATTTTTTTCATATAACATGCCTTGCGGGACACCACTCACCTGTAGATGTTTTATGACACGTTTTCCGAAAGGTGACATTTTTTCATATGAAACTTTTTTTCTCAAAGGAAATTTTTTCATATGCAAAATTTGCATGACTTCGGCATAAATTTTATGATATTCAATATGAATAATTTTGTTTTTAAATTTTGTGTCAATAAGAGAAAAATTACTATATTTGACACACACAACTTCACAGTCATATGAGTTTCACATGTTAAAATTTTTTCATATTACGTTGCTTGCGCGACACTACTTCCCTACAAAGGTTTTGTGACAAGTTTTCCGAAAGGTTGTTTTTTTTTATATATAAATTTTCTCAAATAAAATTTTTTTTTCATGTAAATTTTTTGTTTTTTAAGCAATTTATTTCACATGTGATGGTTATAATCCTTATGAATATATCAAAATGATATAGTTTTAACATGTGAAACATTTTTTTTGAGACACACTTGTGTTGAGTACCATCTTGCAACATAGCATTATGTTACACTAATTTAATAATAGAACATTTAACTTCAATATTTTATCAATCGATATAATATGTGACCTATGCCGGCAACATATTACTCATCGGTCATGTGAATTTCAAATGTGAAATTTTTTTCATATAACATGCCTTGCGCGACACTACTCACCTATAGAGGTTTTGTGACACGTTTTCCGAAAGGTAGCCTTTTTTCGTATAGAAATTTTCTCAAATAAAAATTTTTTTGCATGTAAACTTTTTATTTCTTAAGCAATTTATTTCACATGTGATAATTATAGCTCTTATGAATATATCAAAATGATATAGTTTTAACATGTGAAACATTTTTTTTGAGACACACTTGTATTGATTACCATCTTCCAATATAGCTTTTATGTTGCATTAATTTATTAATAAAACATTTAACTTCAATATTTTATCAATCTATATAATATGTGACCTATGCCGGCAACATATTACTCTTACGGTCATTTGAATTTCATATGTGAAATTTTTTTCATAAAACATGCCTTGCACGACACCACTCTCCGTATAGGTTTCGAGACACGTTTTCAGAAAGGTAGCCTTTTTTCATATAGAAATGTTCCCAAATAAAATTTTTTTTGCTTGTAAACTCTTTATTTCTTAAGCAATTTATTTCACATGTGAAATTTATAACTCTTGTGAATATATCAAAATGATGTAGTTTTAACATGTGAAATATTTTTTTGAGACACAATTGTATTGAGTACCATCTTGCAATATATCATTTTATTGCATTAATTTAATAATAAAACATTTAACTTCAATATTTTATCAATCCATATAATATGTGACCTATGCCGGCAACATATTACTCATCGGTCATATGAATTTCAAATGTGAAATTTTTTTCATATAACATGCCTTGCGCGACACTACTCACCTATAGAGGTTTTGTGAGACGTTTTCCGAAAGGTAGCCTTTTTTCGTATAGAAATTTTCTCAAATAAAAATTTTTTTGCATGTAAACTTTTTATTTCTTAAGCAATTTATTTCACATGTGATAATTATAGCTCTTATGAATATATCAAAATGATATAGTTTGAACATGTGAAACATTTTTTTTGAGACACACATGTATTGATTACCATCTTGCAATATATCATTTCTTTGCATTAATTTATTAATAAAACATTTCATTTCAATATTTTATCAATCCATATAATATGTGACCTATGCCGGCAACATATTACTCATCGGTCATGTGAATTTCAAATGTGAAATTTTTTTCATATAACATGCCTTGCGCGACACTACTCACCTGTAGATGTTTTGTGACACGTTTTCCGAAAGGTAGCCTTTTTTCATATAGAAATTCTCCCAAATAAAAATTTTTTTGCATGTAAGCTTTTTATTTCTTAAGCAATTTATTTCACATGTGAAATTTATAACTCTTGTGAATATATCAAAATGATGTAGTTTTAACATGTGAAATATTTTTTTTTGAGACACAATTGTATTGAGTACCATCTTGCAATATAACACTTTTTTTGCATTAAGTTAATAATAAAACATTTAACTTCAATATTTTATCAATCCATATAATATGTGACCTATGCCGGCAACATATTACTCATCGGTCATATGAATTTCAAATGTGAAATTTTTTTTCATATAACATGCCTTGCGCGACACCACTCACCTGTAGATGTTTTGTGACACGTTTTCCGAAAGGTGACATTTTTTCATATGAAACTTTTTCTCAAAGGAAATTTTTTTCATATGCAAAATTTGCATGACTTTAATAAATTTTATGATATTCAATATGAATAATTTTGTTCTTAAATTTTTGTGTCAATAAGAGAAAAATGACTATATTTGACACACACAACTTCACAGTCATATGAGTTTCACATGTTAAAATTTTTCCATATTACGTTGCTTGCGCGACACTACTTCCCTACAAAGGTTTTGTGACACGTTTTCCGAAAGGTAGTCTTTTTTCATATAGAAATTTTCTTAAATAAAATTTTTTTTCATGTAAATTTTTTTTATTTCTCAAGCAATTTATTTCACATGTGATGGTTATAACTCTTATGAATATATCAAAATGATGTAGTTTTAACATGTGAAATATTTTTTTTGAGACACACTTGTATTGAGTACCATCTTGCAATATTGCATTATGTTGCATTAATTTAATTATAAAACATTTAACTTCAATATTTTATCAACCCATATAATATGTGACCTATGCCGGCAACATATTACTCTATGGTCATTTGAATTTCATATGTGAAATTTTTTTCATAAAACATGCCTTGCGCGACACCACTCCCTCCGTATAGGTTTCGAGACACGTTTTCCGAAAGGTAGCCTTTTTTCATATAGAAATGTTCCCAAATAAAATTTTTTTGCATGTAAACTTTTTATTTCTTAAGCAATTTATTTCACATGTGATTGTTATAACTCTTATGAATATATCAAAATGATAAAATTTTAACATGTGAAACATTTTTATTGAGACACACTTGTATTGATTACCATCTTCCAATATAGCTTTATGTTGCATTAATTTATTAATAAAACATTTAACTTCAATATTTTATCAATCGTTATTATATGTGACCTATGCCGGCAACATATTACTCATCGGTCATATGAATTTCAAATGTGAAATTTTTTTCATATAACATGCCTTGCGCGACACCACTCACCTGTAGATATTTTGTGACACGTTTTCCGAAAGGTGACTTTTTTTCATATGAAACTTTTTCTCAAATAAATTTTTTTTTTCATGTAAATTTTTTATTTCTTAAGCAATTTATTTCACATGTGATGGTTATAACTCTTATGAATATATCAAAATGATGTAGTTTTAACATGTGAAATATTTTTTTTGAGACACTGTTGTATTGAGTACCATCTTGCAATAAAGCATTATGTTGCATTAATTTAATAATAAAACATTTAACTTCAATATTTTATCAATCCATATAATATGTGACCTATGCCGGCAACATATTACTCATCGGTCATATGAATTTTAAATGTGAAATTTTTTTCATATAACATGCCTTGCGCGACTCCACTCACCTGAAGATGTTTTGTGACACGTTTTCCGAAAGGTGACTTTTTTTCATATGAAACTTTTTCTCAAATAAATTTTTTTTTTCATGCAAATTTTTTATTTCTTAAGCAATTTATTTCACATGTGATAGGTTATAACTCTTATGAATATATCAAAATGATGTAGATTTAACATGTGAAATATTTTTTTTGAGACACACTTGTATTGAGTACCATCTTGCAATATATAATTTTTTTGCATTAATTTAATAATAAAACATTTAACTTCAATATTTTATCAATCCATATAATATGTGACCTATGCCGGCAACATATTACTATCGGTCATATGAATTTCAAATGTGAAATTTTTTTCATATAACATGCCCTGCGGGACACCACTCACCTGTAGATGTTTTATGACACGTTTTCCGAAAGGTGACATTTTTTCATATGAAACTTTTTCTCAAAGGAAATTTTTTTCATATGCAAAATTTGCATGACTTCAATAAATTTAATGATATTCAATATGAATAATTTTGTTTTTAAATTTTGTGTCAATAAGAGAAAAATTACTATATTTGACACACACAACTTCACAGTCATATGAGTTTCACATGTTAAAATTTTTTCATATTACGTTGCTTGCGCGAAACCATTTCCCTACAAAGGTTTTGTGACAAGTTTTCCGAAAGGTTGTCTTTTTTTCATATAGAAATTTTCTCAAATAAAATTTTTTTTTCATGTAAATTTTTTGTTTCTTAAGCAATTTATTTCACATATGATAATTATAGCTCTTAATGAATATATCAAAATGATATAGTTTTTAAATATGTGAAACATTTTTTTTGAGACACACTTGTATTGATTACCATCTTCCAATATAGCTTTATGTTGCATTAATTTATTAATAAAACATTTAACTTCAATATTTTATCAATTCATATAATATGTGACCTTTGCTGGCAACATATAACTCATCGGTCATATGAATTTCATATGTAAAATTTTTTTCATATATCATGCCTTGCGCGACACCACTCACTCCATAGAGGTTTTGTGAAACGTTTTCCGAAAAGTAGACTTTTTTGATATGAAACTTTTTCTCAAATGACATTTTTTTCACATGTTTATTTTATATTTCATAAGCAATTTATTTCACATGTGAAATTTATAGCTCTTATGAATATATCAAAATTATGTAGTTTTAACATGTGAAATATTTTTTTTGAGACACACTTGTATTGAGTACCATCTTGCAACATAGCATTTATGTTACATTAATTTAATAATAGAACATTTAACTTCAATATTTTATCAATCCATATAATATGTGACCTATGCCGGCAACATATTACTCATCGGTCATATGAATTTCAAATGTGAAATTTTTTCATATAACATGCCTTGCGCGACACTACTCACCTGTAGATGTTTTGTGACACGTTTTCCGAAAGGTAGCCTTTTTCATATAGAAATTTTCTCAAATAAAAATTTTTTTGCATGTAAACTTTTTATTTCTTAAGCAATTTATTTCACATGTGAAATTTATAACTCTTGTGAATATATCAAAATGATGTAGTTTTAACATGTGAAACATTTTTTTGAGACACAATTGTATTGAGTACCATCTTGCAATATAGCATTTATGTTGCATTAATTTAATAATAAAACATTTAACTTCAATATTTTATCAATCCATATAATATGTGACCTATGCCGGCAACATATTACTCATCGGTCATATGAATTTCAAATGTGAAATTTTTTTCATATAACATGCCTTGCGCGACACTACTCACCTATAGAGGTTTTGTGACACGTTTTCCGAAAGGTAGCCTTTTTTCGTATAGAAATTTTCTCAAATAAAAATTTTTTTGCATGTAAACTTTTTATTTCTTAAGCAATTTATTTCACATGTGATAATTATAGCTCTTATGAATATATCAAAATGATATAGTTTTAACATGTGAAACATTTTTTTGAGACACACTTGTATTGATTACCATCTTCCAATATAGCTTTATGTTGCATTAATTTATTAATAAAACATTTAACTTCAATATTTTATCAATCCATATAATATGTGACCTATGCCGGCAACATATTACTCATCGGTCATATGAATTTCATATGTGAAATTTTTTTCATATAACATGCCTTGCGCGACACCACTCACTCCGTAGAGGTTTTGTGACACGTTTTCCGAAAGGTAGCCTTTTTCATATAGAAATTTTCCCAAATAAAATTTTTTTTGCATGTAAACTTTTTATTTCTTAAGCAATTTATTTCACATGTGAAATTTATAACTCTTGTGAATATATCAAAATGATGTAGTTTTAACATGTGAAATATTTTTTTTGAGACACAATTGTATTGAGTACCATCTTGCAATATAGCATTTTTTTGCATTAATTTAATAATAAAACATTTAACTTCAATATTTTATCAATCCATATAATATGTGACCTATGCCGGCAACATATTACTCATCGGTCATATGAATTTCAAATGTGAAATTTTTTTCATATAACATGCCTTGCGCGACACCACTCACCTGTAGATGTTTTGTGACACGTTTTCCGAAAGGTGACATTTTTTCATATGAAACTTTTTCTCAAAGGAAATTTTTTTCATATGCAAAATTTGCATGACTTTAATAAATTTTATGATATTCAATATGAATAATTTTGTTCTTAAATTTTGTGTCAATAAGAGAAAAATTACTATATTTGACACACACAACTTCACAGTCATATGAGTTTCACATGTTAAAATTTTTTCATATTACGTTGCTTGCGCGACACTACTTCCCTACAAAGGTTTTGTGACACGTTTTCCGAAAGGTAGTCTTTTTTCATATAGAAATTTTCTCAAATAAAATTTTTTTGCATGTAAATTTTTTGTTTCTTAAGCAATTTATTTCACATGTGATAATTATAGCTCTTATGAATATATCAAAATGATATAGTTTTAACATGTGAAACATTTTTTTGAGACACACTTGTATTGATTACCATCTTCCAATATAGC
Organism: Drosophila ustulata; assembly: GCA_035047365.1. Lineage (NCBI taxonomy): Eukaryota > Metazoa > Arthropoda > Insecta > Diptera > Drosophilidae > Drosophila > Drosophila ustulata. The sequence goes on from JAWNPT010000113.1 coordinate 23,499, forward strand.
TTTATGTTGCATTAATTTATTAATAAAACATTTAACTTCAATATTTTATCAATCCATATAATATGTGACCTATGCCGGCAACATATTACTCATCGGTCATATGAATTTCAAATGTGAAATTTTTTTCATATAACATGCCTTGCGCGACACCACTCACCTGTAGATGTTTTGTGACACGTTTTCCGAAAGGTAGCCTTTTTTCATATAGAAATTTTCTCAAATAAAATTTTTTTGCATGTAAACTTTTTATTTCTTAAGCAATTTATTTCACATGTGATAATTATAACTCTTATGAATATATCAAAATGATGTAGTTTTAACATGTGAAACATTTTTTTTGAGACACACTTGTATTGAGTACCATCTTGCAATATAGCATTATGTTGCATTAATTTAATAATAAAACATTTAACTTCAATATTTTATCAATCCATATAATATGTGACCTATGCCGGCAACATATTACTCTATCGGTCATATGAATTTCAAATGTGAAATTTTTTTCATATAACATGCCTTGCGCGACACCACTCACCTGTAGATGTTTTGTGACACGTTTTCCGAAAGGTGACATTTTTTCATATGAAACTTTTTCTCAAAGGAAATTTTTTTCATATGCAAAATTTGCATGACTTTAATAAATTTTATGATATTCAATATGAATAATTTTGTTCTTAAATTTTGTGTCAATAAGAGAAAAATTACTATATTTGACACACACAACTTCACAGTCATATGAGTTTCACATGTTAAAATTTTTTCATATTACGTTGCTTGCGCGACACTACTTCCCTACAAAGGTTTTGTGACACGTTTTCCGAAAGGTAGTCTTTTTTCATATAGAAATTTTCTCAAATAAAATTTTTTTTGCATGTAAACTTTTTATTTCTTAAGCAATTTATTTCACATGTGATAATTATAGCTCTTATGAATATATCAAAATGATATAGTTTTAACATGTGAAACATTTTTTTTGAGACACACTTGTATTGAGTACCATCTTGCAATATAGCATTTATGTTGCATTAATTTAATAATAAAACATTTAACTTCAATATTTTATCAATCCATATAATATGTGACCTATGCCGGCAAATATATTACTCCATCGGTCATATGAATTTCATATGTGAAATTTTTTTCATATAACATGCCTTGCGCGACACCACTCACCTATAGAGGTTTTGTGACACGTTTTCCGAAAGGTAGCCTTTTTTTCGTATAGAAATTTTCTCAAATAAAATTTTTTTGCATGTAAACTTTTTATTTCTTAAGCAATTTATTTCACATGTGATAATTATAGCTCTTATGAATATATCAAAATGATGTAGTTTTAACATGTGAAACATTTTTTTTGAGACACACTTGTATTGAGTACCATCTTGCAATATAGCATTATGTTGCATTAATTTAATAATAAAACATTTAACTTCAATATTTTATCAATCCATATAATATGTGACCTATGCCGGCAACATATTACTCATCGGTCATATGAATTTCAAATGTGAAATTTTTTTCATATAACATGCCTTGCGCGACACCACTCACCTGTAGATGTTTTGTGACACGTTTTCCGAAAGGTAGCCTTTTTTCATATAGAAATTTTCCCAAATAAAATTTTTTTTGCATGTAAACTTTTTATTTCTTAAGCAATTTATTTCACATGTGATAATTTATAACTCTTGTGAATATATCAAAATGATGTAGTTTTAACATGTGAAATATTTTTTTTGAGACACACTTGTATTGAGTACCATCTTGCAATATAGCATTATGTTGCATTAATTTAATAATAAAACATTTAACTTCAATATTTTATCAATCCATATAATATGTGACCTATGCCGGCAACATATTACTCATCGGTCATATGAATTTCAAATGTGAAATTTTTTCATATAACATGCCTTGCGCGACACCACTCACCTGTAGATGTTTTGTGACACGTTTTCCGAAAGGTGACATTTTTTCATATGAAACTTTTTCTCAAAGGAAATTTTTTTCATATGCAAAATTTGCATGACTTTAATAAATTTTATGATATTCAATATGAATAATTTTGTTTTTAAATTTTGTGTCAATAAGAGAAAAATTACTATATTTGACACACACAACTTCACAGTCATATGAGTTTCACATGTTAAAATTTTTTCATATTACGTTGCTTGCGCGACACTACTTCCCTACAAAGGTTTTGTGACAAGTTTTCCGAAAGGTTGTCTTTTTTCATATAGAAATTTTCTCAAATAAAATTTTTTTTCATGTAAATTTTTTGTTTCTTAAGCAATTTATTTCACATGTGATAATTATAGCTCTTATGAATATATCAAAATGATATAGTTTTAACATGTGAAACATTTTTTTGAGACACACTTGTATTGATTACCATCTTCCAATATAGCTTTATGTTGCATTAATTTATTAATAAAACATTTAACTTCAATATTTTATCAATTCATATAATATGTGACCTATGCCGGCAACATATTACTCTACGGTCATATGAATTTCATATGTGAAATTTTTTTCATATAACATGCCTTGCGCGACACCACTCACTCCGTAGAGGTTTTGTGACACGTTTTCCGAAAAGTAGCCTTTTTTCGATATAGAAATTTTTCTCAAATAAAATTTTTTTGCATGTAAACTTTTATATTTCTTAAGCAATTTATTTCACATGTGAAATTTATAGCTCTTATGAATATATCAAAATGATGTAGTTTTAACATGTGAAATATTTTTTTTGAGACACACTTGTATTGAGTACCATCTTGCAATATAGCATTATGTTGCATTAATTTAATAATAAAACATTTAACTTCAATATTTTATCAATCCATATAATATGTGACCTATGCCGGCAACATATTACTCTATCGGTCATATGAATTTCAAATGTGAAATTTTTTTCATATAACATGCCTTGCGCGACACTCACTCACCTGCCATATGATGGTATTGTGATGACACGTTTTCCAGAAAAGGTAGACACTTTATTTCATATAGAAACTTCTTCTCTCAAATGACAAAATTTTTTTTGCATGTAAACTTTTTTATTTCTTAAGCAATTTATTTCACATGTGATAATTATAGCTCTTATGAATATATCAAAATGATATAGTTTTAACATGTGAAACATTTTTTTTGAGACACACTTGTATTGAGTACCATCTTGCAATATAGCATTTATGTTGCATTAATTTAATAATAAAACATTTAACTTCAATATTTTATCAATTCATATAATATGTGACCTATGCCGGCAACATATTACTCCACGGTCATATGAATTTCAAATGTGAAATTTTTTTCATATAACATGCCTTGCGCGACACTACTCACCCATAGAGGTTTTGTGACACGTTTTCCGAAAGGTAGCCTTTTTTCGTATAGAAATTTTCTCAAATAAAATTTTTTTGCATGTAAACTTTTTATTTCTTAAGCAATTTATTTCACATGTGATAATTATAGCTCTTATGAATATATCAAAATGATATAGTTTTAACATGTGAAACATTTTTTTTGAGACACACTTGTATTGATTACCATCTTCCAATATAGCTTTATGTTGCATTAATTTATTAATAAAACATTTAACTTCAATATTTTATCAATCCATATAATATGTGACCTATGCCGGCAACATA
>JAWNPT010000114.1:0-55127 GCA_035047365.1 Drosophila ustulata
GAAATACTGCCAGTAACCACCATCCTGCTGATGTTATTAAGCGCAAGGTTATTACTTCTCTTCAACATAGAAAGCGGAAAAACTTTCCACTCTCATTAAGTTTGAAATCTATTAGGAAAACTATGCAGGCACAGCCAGTTGTGCGACTTTATGATGTGAACAAAACCATATCCAAAACTGCACGTGAATCATCCCTCAAAAGGAGACGCATATCCGAACCGCTTATTAGGTCAAATGAGCATATTGAGATAGACGCTAGCAGTTCAGATGAGCGATCTAGAAATGACTCTGGTGCAGATCCCATTCAAGAAGGTTCTAACGCTGACCTTCGCCAACAACAGCAGCAAGCTGAGCAACAACAACAATCTTCTTGGCAAGGATTGCAGAGTGCCAAGCTGCCATCTCTGTTTATTCCAAATGTCAATGAGATCCAGCCACTAATCGACAGGATTAATAGAATTCCAGGTGCGAATAATTATATAACAAAATGCACTCAAGGCAATGGTATCAGAATTCAGTGCAAGGAGACTGATAGCTATAATGCAATTCTGGCATTTCTAAATGCGAATAACACGAACATGCACACATACCAGCTGCCTAGAGAGCGAGGCTTTCGAGTTATCTTTCGTCATCTCCACTACTCCACTCCATGTGACTGGATACGCAACCAGTTAGCTGAACTTGGCTATGTCACTCGCTTCATTAAGGTTATCAAACATCGCTTTACTGGCAAACCAATGAACCTATTTGAGATAGAATTGGAAACACAACTTAATGATGATCATAAGAAGATATGTTCCCTTACAGAAATAGGCAATCAACATATTACAGTAGAAAGGCAACTAAGACGCTCTGATCCTGTGCAGTGTCATCGTTGCCAATCATTTGGCCATAGCAAGAACTACTGTCGCATGCCATTTGTATGTATGAAGTGCTCCGGTGAACACCCCACAACAACATGCACTAAATCCAGAGATGTAGATCCAAAATGTGCTAACTGTACAGGAAAGCACATAGCCAGCTATAAGGGCTGTCCAGCCTTTAAAGAGGAAAAAGCCAAACTCTTGATCAATCGTGTACGCACAGCTAATAAACGAGTCCAGGATCAGCAACTCACAGATCGAAATGCTCAAATCCCAAACTGCCCTGTCTCAGTCGAATACCAGCCAAGTCAGTTACAGCGGCCGCCTCGCCTCCAGGGCCCAATGCAACAGGATCATCAAAGCCAACACCTGCGCAAACATGGGCAACAACAACATGGCCATCAGTCGCCAACCAATACAGCTCTTGCTACTACTAATTCAAATCGTCTGGTATCTAAGAATATAAAGAATATGAGAAGCAATGAAATAAAGCAGCAGCAACAACATCTGAGCACACTTAATAATTCTGTCAATCTTACTTACAGCGAAACTGCCCATAATATAAGCAGACCCAATAAGGTGCGTAATCCAGCTGAGAAACACCTGCAAAACTTTCAGCGCAGACTTCACTTGAAACAACAACAGCAACAACAGGTACAGAACGGGCTCCTTGATGGATTGCCAATGCCATACAGTACCTTCACACGTGCGCTAGATCAAGTAGCTGCTATTAATAACTTAATGGCTAATAAGTTTGATGCTCTTATAAATACACTAAATAATCTGGTAAAGAAATTATAATTATCCTCTAATACTAATTATGTACTACAACTAAACAGCAATTCTAATCATAAAAAAAAAAAACTAAACGATAGTATATCAATCTATATTACAAGTTGTTTGTGCAATAACGTGATATTTCCATATGGTCCACATCAAATTACATTAAAAAAGTTAAGATTACTTTCACACTCGCTACGCTCAAGAACGGCTATACAAATTTTGTAATTTCATAAACAAATCAAAAGAAAAAACTGCGAGTGCAAGAACTATAAAAGCTGCATAACATTTTGTAAAATCGGACAATACATAATTATTAATTGCTACGTATCGAAAAATGTTGCACAAATGGCAACTTATGCTAACACTTAACAACGAATTTTAAATTTGACTGACATTATCGGATCCTAAAAATTTACAAATCTCTGAGCCATGTGTGCCTATGCAAAATTACAAGATTATATACAAGCTTGTAGCAATATGATTAAACATAAACAAATGAAAATTGCGAGTGCGCCAATTGCAAAAGCTGTATGACTTTTTGTACAATCGAATATATAATTTACAAATGTTGCGTATTAGTAAGCACTATATACAAGCACTTAACAAAGATTCGTCACCAAAATCATCCAATTGTATTGCGAGCGTATACTTCAAAAGGAGATGATGCCCAATGAAGACAAACATTGCGCTCTCGCTAAAAAAAAGACATATTTATACATCAATAAACCTTCGAACACTGATCAATATTTCAAACTCACATTCGCTGCCTGTAACCTCTACAACAAATCAGCGCGCTGGGCGTGAAACTGGAAGACGATCCACAAGACGATGTTCCTGCCAATAATGAAATAAATGCCTTGATGATGACGCAAAGATGACAATGTTCCTGCCAATAATAGACAAAAATATATCTTATTTTTATAGCATATCCTGCAGTACTGTACTGTACCGTACTTACGCTGATGTCGTGCCTCTTCCTGTCTTGGACAGCTGTGGGTGATCGTGCGGCAGCAATATGCAGACTGTCTCGGCCAATACCAGCAACTATGCCTAATTGACGTACAGCGAAGCTTTTATGCTTACCCAAAACCTTTATTGATGTCGTTCCACTTCTTCCTGAGCTGAAGGCTGCAAATAAGTTTCAAAAAACATATAATTATATTATTTCATTACTTTATCAAATGTGCTGTGCACATAAACTTAAATCAAATGTAAATACAATCAGAATAGCTTATGTCTAACAGCTGTTTATGCTGATGCCATTACAATGCTGCATGATATGTAACACATGCAGCATTAAACTATATTATACACCCTGTTAATCTAACGCCATTTATATTTGTAAAGGTTGCTACTTAAGCTACAGTAACAAAGCAAATAAAGAAGCCAATTTAGTTTGGCCCCTAATGTGCATTGCAACGCACGTCAAAGAAAGAAAGAAACAAACGTTATTAAGATTAAAAATCAAGAAACATTAAAAATCAAAAACATTTATTTAAAATATTGCAAACAAATCAAAAAGATTAAAATTAGAACATTGTAATTATTAATTATTCGTAAATAATTTGTTTTCTGGGCGCGTGCGTGTACTGTGTGTGGCTTTGCGGAGCACAGAAAATATACAATTCGTCGCGTATATAAAAACTCAACCGCGAGATCGCTTATTGCAGACACTTTATGTGCAAATATGTTTAAAAATACGTATAAAAAACCATACAATGTATGGACGGATGATGAGTCTGAGTTATCCGGAGAGCAACCTTTGGACCCCCCACTAGACTGTACTTTTACTGAATATAACGGTCCGTTATTAGAAAACAAAATGTCCTCTGAAGGCACTGCCAACACCAAACCAAATAATAACCAAGAACAAATATGTGATGAAAACAGTGATGTAAATTGTGATGTCATTAATGAAAACTCTAATAATACAATTAAATTATCGCTTAAAGCTAATAAGTCTGGCCAACATATAACCGCAATGCCAACAATCGTAAAGAATAATAATTTTAATCATCATTTTCGCGATAATCAGCATATTAACAAGACTAATTTGACAACTAAAAGCCCGCCAAATCATAATAAGAATGTAGTGTTGTCTCCAAAAAGCCCGCCAAAAGGCAATAAATTGGCGCCAAACGCCAATGACATCGAGTCTCTGCACCATCAAACCACAAGTGATGACCTGCACTCTCTCCCAGGTTTGAGTCAAAGCCATGTAGAGGCTCAGCCAATCCCAACTGAAGAGCTTAATCTGACTGCAGCAGATCTTATGGATGCTGTGCCGAGTACAGGTGCGATTCCGTATCCCACACCCAGGAGAAATACTGCCAGTAACCACCATCCTGCTGATGTTATTAAGCGCAAGGTTATTACTTCTCTTCAACATAGGAAGCGGAAAAACTATCCACTCTCATTAAGTTTGAAATCTATTAGGAAAACTATGCAGGCACAGCCAGTTGTGCGACTTTATGATGTGAACAAAACCATATCCAAAACTGCACGTGAATCATCCCTCAAAAGGAGACGCATATCCGAACCGCTTATTAGGTCAAATGAGCATATAGAGATAGACGCTAGCAGTTCAGATGAGCGATCTAGAAATGATTCTGGTGCAGATCCCATTCAAGAAGGTTCTAACGCTGACCTTCGCCAACAACAGCAGCAAGCTGAGCAACAACAACAATCTTCTTGGCAAGGATTGCAGAGTGCCAAGCTGCCATCTCTGTTTATTCCAAATGTCAATGAGATCCAGCCACTAATCGACAGGATTAATAGAATTCCAGGTGCGAATAATTATATAACAAAATGCACTCAAGGCAATGGTATCAGAATTCAGTGCAAGGAGACTGATAGCTATAATGCAATTCTGGCATTTCTAAATGCGAATAACACGAACATGCACACATACCAGCTGCCTAGAGAGCGAGGCTTTCGAGTTATCTTTCGTCATCTCCACTACTCCACTCCATGTGACTGGATACGCAACCAGTTAGCTGAACTTGGCTATGTCACTCGCTTCATTAAGGTTATCAAACATCGCTTTACTGGCAAACCAATGAACCTATTTGAGATAGAATTGGAAACACAACTTAATGATGATCATAAGAAGATATGTTCCCTTACAGAAATAGGCAATCAACATATTACAGTAGAAAGGCAACTAAGACGCTCTGATCCTGTGCAGTGTCATCGTTGCCAATCATTTGGCCATAGCAAGAACTACTGTCGCATGCCATTTGTATGTATGAAGTGCTCCGGTGAACACCCCACAACAACATGCACTAAATCCAGAGATGTAGATCCAAAATGTCCTAACTGTACAGGAAAGCACATAGCCAGCTATAAGGGCTGTCCAGCCTTTAAAGAGGAAAAAGCCAAACTCTTGATCAATCGTGTACGCACAGCTAATAAACGAGTCCAGGATCAGCAACTCACAGATCGAAATGCTCAAATCCCAAACTGCCCTGTCTCAGTCGAATACCAGCCAAGTCAGTTACAGCGGCCGCCTCGCCTCCAGGGCCCAATGCAACAGGATCATCAAAGCCAACACCTGCGCAAACATGGGCAACAACAACATGGCCATCAGTCGCCAACCAATACAGCTCTTGCTACTACTAATTCAAATCGTCTGGTATCTAAGAATATAAAGAATATGAGAAGCAATGAAATAAAGCAGCAGCAACAACATCTGAGCACACTTAATAATTCTGTCAATCTTACTTACAGCGAAACTGCCCATAATATAAGCAGACCCAATAAGGTGCGTAATCCAGCTGAGAAACACCTGCAAAACTTTCAGCGCAGACTTCACTTGAAACAACAACAGCAACAACAGGTACAGAACGGGCTCCTTGATGGATTGCCAATGCCATACAGTACCTTCACACGTGCGCTAGATCAAGTAGCTGCTATTAATAACTTAATGGCTAATAAGTTTGATGCTCTTATAAATACACTAAATAATCTGGTAAAGAAATTATAATTATCCTCTAATACTAATTATGTACTACAACTAAACAGCAATTCTAAACATAAAAAAAAAAAAACTAAACGATAGTATATCAATCTATATTACAAGTTGTTTGTGCAATAACGTGATATTTCCATATGGTCCACATCAAATTACATTAAAAAAGTTAAGATTACTTTCACACTCGCTACGCTCAAGAACGGCTATACAAATTTTGTAATTTCATAAACAAATCAAAAGAAAAAAACTGCGAGTGCAAGAACTATAAAAGCTGCATAACATTTTGTAAAATCGGACAATACATAATTATTAATTGCTACGTATCGAAAAATGTTGCACAAATGGCAACTTATGCTAACACTTAACAACGAATTTTAAATTTGACTGACATTATCGGATCCTAAAAATTTACAAATCTCTGAGCCATGTGTGCCTATGCAAAATTACAAGATTATATACAAGCTTGTAGCAATATGATTAAACATAAACAAATGAAAATTGCGAGTGCGCCAATTGCAAAAGCTGTATGACTTTTTGTACAATCGAATATATAATTTACAAATGTTGCGTATTAGTAAGCACTATATACAAGCACTTAACAAAGATTCGTCACCAAAATCATCCAATTGTATTGCGAGCGTATACTTCAAAAGGAGATGATGCCCAATGAAGACAAACATTGCGCTCTCGCTAAAAAAAAAGACATATTTATACATCAATAAACCTTCGAACACTGATCAATATTTCAAACTCACATTCGCTGCCTGTAACCTCTACAACAAATCAGCGCGCTGGGCGTGAAACTGGAAGACGATCCACAAGACGATGTTCCTGCCAATAATGAAATAAATGCCTTGATGATGACGCAAAGATGACAATGTTCCTGCCAATAATACACAAAAATATATCTTATTTTTATAGCATATCCTGCAGTACTGTACTGTACTGTACTTACGCTGATGTCGTGCCTCTTCCTGTCTTGGACAGCTGTGGGTGATCGTGCGGCAGCAATATGCAGACTGTCTCGGCCAATACCAGCAACTATGCCTAATTGACGTACAGCGAAGCTTTTATGCTTACCCAAAACCTTTATTGATGTCGTTCCACTTCTTCCTGAGCTGAAGGCTGCAAATAAGTTTCAAAAAACATATAATTATATTATTTCATTACTTTATCAAATGTGCTGTGCACATAAACTTAAATCAAATGTAAATACAATCAGAATAGCTTATGTCTAACAGCTGTTTATGCTGATGCCATTACAATGCTGCATGATATGTAACACATGCAGCATTAAACTATATTATACACCCTGTTAATCTAACGCCATTTATATTTGTAAAGGTTGCTACTTAAGCTACAGTAACAAAGCAAATAAAGAAGCCAATTTAGTTTGGCCCCTAATGTGCATTGCAACGCACGTCAAAGAAAATTTATGGAAAGGGGGGGGAGGGGGGGGGGGGTGGGGGGGTGGTTGGTGGTGGTGGTTGGGGGGTGGGGGGGAGGGGGGGGGGGGGGGGGGGGGGGGGGGGGGGGGGGAGAGGGGGGGGGGGGAGGGAGAGGGAGGGGGAGGGGGGGGGGAGTGGGGAGGGGGGAGGGGAGGGGAGGGGGGGGAGGGGGGGGGAGGGGGGGGGAGGGAGGGGAGGGGGGGGGGGGGGAGGGGGGGGGGGGGGAGAGAGTGGGAGGGAGGAGAGGGGGAGGGGGGGGAGGAGGGGGGGAGGGGGGGGGAGGGAGGGGGGGGGGGGGGGGGGGGGGGGGGGGGGGGGTGGGGGGGGGGTAGGATTGGGGTTGGTGGGTGGTGTTTTGGGAGTGTTGGGTGAGTGAGTGAGTTGAGTGGGGGGGGGGTGGTAGTGTGATGAGGGGGGAGGGTGGTGGGGTGGGGGTGTGGGTTGTTGTTGGGAGTGTGTTTTTGTGTTGAGATTTTTTTGGAGATTGAGGTAGGAGTTTGGAGATGTTATGATTGGTGGGGGTTTGTTGTTTGGGGTTTGATTTTTCGTGGTGGTGTTTTATTGGATTATGAGGATAGTGAGAACTGAGTTGAGGATGGGGATTGGAATGAAAGATTGTGGGAAAAGATTTGTTAAGTACGTTATGAGATGATTTGAGTTGAGTGGTGATGGATTAGTGAGAATTTTGCTCTCAGCCCACGATTGCGATAGTTTCCTGATTCGTGCGCCTGCCGGATGGGGAGATACGCCTAGGTTGAAGATTTAATGGATTATTGGCGGGTCTGGAGGTCTTATAGACCTGATTGATTATAAAAGACCAGCCATAATTAGATATATCTGATGAGATTACACAACCTGTGAGTCGACATTGATGGAAGCATTCATTGACGATGAGCATTGTGGATGAGGATCGGCATTTGAGCAACACTTGGGCAGATTGAGATTTTTTTGATTGATAAGATGTCTTCGACTTTTTTGTTTGTTGACTTCTTGAAATAATCACTCGTAAATCTACCAGCAATCATGACGGCCTACGACTAGCTCTCAACTGTTATGCTTAAATCCTTGATGCCTCTATCATCGCTTTTGATGACGAAAAGATGACGATGTTCCTGCCAATAATAAAAATGATCTTCTCTTTATAGCTACTCTGCAGTTCTGTCTTTTCAACAGATATCACCTTCTGACTAGGATGGACTCGGCTGGGCGAGGATTTGGCCTTGCGAAAATCCCTCTTCTGCACCCTGGCTTGTGCTGATGTTGTTCTTCTTCCCACCTTGGTGTGGTGGCTGGCAACAGTGGGCGACCTCGAAGCCGCAATGAGCAGACCAACAACTGAGTATCGGTTATACCAGCAACGTGCAGCGAAGCTATCTCCTTCCCAATCCCTTATTGATGTCGTCCGTCTTCTTCCTGAGTTGAGGCTGAAATCATATCCTGCAGTACTGTACTGTCTTACTTCGCTGATGTGTGCCTCTTCCTGTCTTGGACAGCTGTGGGTGATCTTGCGGCAGCAATATGCGACTGTCTCGCCAATACCAGCAACTATGCCTAATTGACGTACAACGAAGCTTTTATGCTTACCCAAAACCTTTATTGATGTCGTTGAAGGCTGCAAATAAGTTTTAAAAACATATAATTTATACTATTTCATTACTTTTCACATGTGCTGTGCACATAAACTTAAATCAAATGTAAATACAACCAGATAGCTTATGTCTAACAGCTGTTTATGCTGATGCCATTACAATGCTGCATGATATGTAACACATGCAGCATTAAACTATATTATACACCCTGTTAATCTAACGCCATTATATTTGTAAAGGTTGCTACTTAAGCTACAGTAACAAAGCAAATAAAGAAGCCAATTTAGTTTGGCCCTAATGTGCATTGCAACGCACGTCAATGAAAAAAAAAAGCCAAACGTTATTAAGATTAAAAATCAAGAAACATTAAAAATCAAAAACATTTATTTAAAATATTGCAAACAAATCAAAAAGATTAAAATTAGAACATTGTAATTATTAATTATTCGTAAATAATTTGTTTTCTGGGCGCGTGCGTGTACTGTGTGTGGCTTTGCGGAGCACAGAAAATATACAATTCGTCGCGTATATAAAAACTCAACCGCGAGATCGCTTATTGCAGACACTTTATGTGCAAATATGTTTAAAAATACGTATAAAAAACCATACAATGTATGGACGGATGATGAGTCTGAGTTATCCGGAGAGCAACCTTTGGACCCCCCACTAGACTGTACTTTTACTGAATATAACGGTCCGTTATTAGAAAACAAAATGTCCTCTGAAGGCACTGCCAACACCAAACCAAATAATAACCAAGAACAAATATGTGATGAAAACAGTGATGTAAATTGTGATGTCATTAATGAAAACTCTAATAATACAATTAAATTATCGCTTAAAGCTAATAAGTCTGGCCAACATATAACCGCAATGCCAACAATCGTAAAGAATAATAATTTTAATCATCATTTTCGCGATAATCAGCATATTAACAAGACTAATTTGACAACTAAAAGCCCGCCAAATCATAATAAGAATGTAGTGTTGTCTCCAAAAAGCCCGCCAAAAGGCAATAAATTGGCGCCAAACGCCAATGACATCGAGTCTCTGCACCATCAAACCACAAGTGATGACCTGCACTCTCTCCCAGGTTTGAGTCAAAGCCATGTAGAGGCTCAGCCAATCCCAACTGAAGAGCTTAATCTGACTGCAGCAGATCTTATGGATGCTGTGCCGAGTACAGGTGCGATTCCGTATCCCACACCCAGGAGAAATACTGCCAGTAACCACCATCCTGCTGATGTTATTAAGCGCAAGGTTATTACTTCTCTTCAACATAGGAAGCGGAAAAACTATCCACTCTCATTAAGTTTGAAATCTATTAGGAAAACTATGCAGGCACAGCCAGTTGTGCGACTTTATGATGTGAACAAAACCATATCCAAAACTGCACGTGAATCATCCCTCAAAAGGAGACGCATATCCGAACCGCTTATTAGGTCAAATGAGCATATAGAGATAGACGCTAGCAGTTCAGATGAGCGATCTAGAAATGATTCTGGTGCAGATCCCATTCAAGAAGGTTCTAACGCTGACCTTCGCCAACAACAGCAGCAAGCTGAGCAACAACAACAATCTTCTTGGCAAGGATTGCAGAGTGCCAAGCTGCCATCTCTGTTTATTCCAAATGTCAATGAGATCCAGCCACTAATCGACAGGATTAATAGAATTCCAGGTGCGAATAATTATATAACAAAATGCACTCAAGGCAATGGTATCAGAATTCAGTGCAAGGAGACTGATAGCTATAATGCAATTCTGGCATTTCTAAATGCGAATAACACGAACATGCACACATACCAGCTGCCTAGAGAGCGAGGCTTTCGAGTTATCTTTCGTCATCTCCACTACTCCACTCCATGTGACTGGATACGCAACCAGTTAGCTGAACTTGGCTATGTCACTCGCTTCATTAAGGTTATCAAACATCGCTTTACTGGCAAACCAATGAACCTATTTGAGATAGAATTGGAAACACAACTTAATGATGATCATAAGAAGATATGTTCCCTTACAGAAATAGGCAATCAACATATTACAGTAGAAAGGCAACTAAGACGCTCTGATCCTGTGCAGTGTCATCGTTGCCAATCATTTGGCCATAGCAAGAACTACTGTCGCATGCCATTTGTATGTATGAAGTGCTCCGGTGAACACCCCACAACAACATGCACTAAATCCAGAGATGTAGATCCAAAATGTCCTAACTGTACAGGAAAGCACATAGCCAGCTATAAGGGCTGTCCAGCCTTTAAAGAGGAAAAAGCCAAACTCTTGATCAATCGTGTACGCACAGCTAATAAACGAGTCCAGGATCAGCAACTCACAGATCGAAATGCTCAAATCCCAAACTGCCCTGTCTCAGTCGAATACCAGCCAAGTCAGTTACAGCGGCCGCCTCGCCTCCAGGGCCCAATGCAACAGGATCATCAAAGCCAACACCTGCGCAAACATGGGCAACAACAACATGGCCATCAGTCGCCAACCAATACAGCTCTTGCTACTACTAATTCAAATCGTCTGGTATCTAAGAATATAAAGAATATGAGAAGCAATGAAATAAAGCAGCAGCAACAACATCTGAGCACACTTAATAATTCTGTCAATCTTACTTACAGCGAAACTGCCCATAATATAAGCAGACCCAATAAGGTGCGTAATCCAGCTGAGAAACACCTGCAAAACTTTCAGCGCAGACTTCACTTGAAACAACAACAGCAACAACAGGTACAGAACGGGCTCCTTGATGGATTGCCA
The DNA here is from genome assembly GCA_035047365.1 of Drosophila ustulata. Classification (NCBI taxonomy): domain Eukaryota; kingdom Metazoa; phylum Arthropoda; class Insecta; order Diptera; family Drosophilidae; genus Drosophila; species Drosophila ustulata. The sequence goes on from JAWNPT010000114.1 coordinate 11,417, forward strand.
ATGCCATACAGTACCTTCACACGTGCGCTAGATCAAGTAGCTGCTATTAATAACTTAATGGCTAATAAGTTTGATGCTCTTATAAATACACTAAATAATCTGGTAAAGAAATTATAATTATCCTCTAATACTAATTATGTACTACAACTAAACAGCAATTCTAAACATAAAAAAAAAAAACTAAACGATAGTATATCAATCTATATTACAAGTTGTTTGTGCAATAACGTGATATTTCCATATGGTCCACATCAAATTACATTAAAAAAGTTAAGATTACTTTCACACTCGCTACGCTCAAGAACGGCTATACAAATTTTGTAATTTCATAAACAAATCAAAAGAAAAAAACTGCGAGTGCAAGAACTATAAAAGCTGCATAACATTTTGTAAAATCGGACAATACATAATTATTAATTGCTACGTATCGAAAAATGTTGCACAAATGGCAACTTATGCTAACACTTAACAACGAATTTTAAATTTGACTGACATTATCGGATCCTAAAAATTTACAAATCTCTGAGCCATGTGTGCCTATGCAAAATTACAAGATTATATACAAGCTTGTAGCAATATGATTAAACATAAACAAATGAAAATTGCGAGTGCGCCAATTGCAAAAGCTGTATGACTTTTTGTACAATCGAATATATAATTTACAAATGTTGCGTATTAGTAAGCACTATATACAAGCACTTAACAAAGATTCGTCACCAAAATCATCCAATTGTATTGCGAGCGTATACTTCAAAAGGAGATGATGCCCAATGAAGACAAACATTGCGCTCTCGCTAAAAAAAAGACATATTTATACATCAATAAACCTTCGAACACTGATCAATATTTCAAACTCACATTCGCTGCCTGTAACCTCTACAACAAATCAGCGCGCTGGGCGTGAAACTGGAAGACGATCCACAAGACGATGTTCCTGCCAATAATGAAATAAATGCCTTGATGATGACGCAAAGATGACAATGTTCCTGCCAATAATACACAAAAATATATCTTATTTTTATAGCATATCCTGCAGTACTGTACTGTACTGTACTTACGCTGATGTCGTGCCTCTTCCTGTCTTGGACAGCTGTGGGTGATCGTGCGGCAGCAATATGCAGACTGTCTCGGCCAATACCAGCAACTATGCCTAATTGACGTACAGCGAAGCTTTTATGCTTACCCAAAACCTTTATTGATGTCGTTCCACTTCTTCCTGAGCTGAAGGCTGCAAATAAGTTTCAAAAAACATATAATTATATTATTTCATTACTTTATCAAATGTGCTGTGCACATAAACTTAAATCAAATGTAAATACAATCAGAATAGCTTATGTCTAACAGCTGTTTATGCTGATGCCATTACAATGCTGCATGATATGTAACACATGCAGCATTAAACTATATTATACACCCTGTTAATCTAACGCCATTTATATTTGTAAAGGTTGCTACTTAAGCTACAGTAACAAAGCAAATAAAGAAGCCAATTTAGTTTGGCCCCTAATGTGCATTGCAACGCACGTCAAAGAAAGAAAAAGAAAGAAAAAAAAAGCCAAACGTTATTAAGATTAAAAATCAAGAAACATTAAAAATCAAAAACATTTATTTAAAATATTGCAAACAAATCAAAAAGATTAAAATTAGAACATTGTAATTATTAATTATTCGTAAATAATTTGTTTTCTGGGCGCGTGCGTGTACTGTGTGTGGCTTTGCGGAGCACAGAAAATATACAATTCGTCGCGTATATAAAAACTCAACCGCGAGATCGCTTATTGCAGACACTTTATGTGCAAATATGTTTAAAAATACGTATAAAAAACCATACAATGTATGGACGGATGATGAGTCTGAGTTATCCGGAGAGCAACCTTTGGACCCCCCACTAGACTGTACTTTTACTGAATATAACGGTCCGTTATTAGAAAACAAAATGTCCTCTGAAGGCACTGCCAACACCAAACCAAATAATAACCAAGAACAAATATGTGATGAAAACAGTGATGTAAATTGTGATGTCATTAATGAAAACTCTAATAATACAATTAAATTATCGCTTAAAGCTAATAAGTCTGGCCAACATATAACCGCAATGCCAACAATCGTAAAGAATAATAATTTTAATCATCATTTTCGCGATAATCAGCATATTAACAAGACTAATTTGACAACTAAAAGCCCGCCAAATCATAATAAGAATGTAGTGTTGTCTCCAAAAAGCCCGCCAAAAGGCAATAAATTGGCGCCAAACGCCAATGACATCGAGTCTCTGCACCATCAAACCACAAGTGATGACCTGCACTCTCTCCCAGGTTTGAGTCAAAGCCATGTAGAGGCTCAGCCAATCCCAACTGAAGAGCTTAATCTGACTGCAGCAGATCTTATGGATGCTGTGCCGAGTACAGGTGCGATTCCGTATCCCACACCCAGGAGAAATACTGCCAGTAACCACCATCCTGCTGATGTTATTAAGCGCAAGGTTATTACTTCTCTTCAACATAGAAAGCGGAAAAACTTTCCACTCTCATTAAGTTTGAAATCTATTAGGAAAACTATGCAGGCACAGCCAGTTGTGCGACTTTATGATGTGAACAAAACCATATCCAAAACTGCACGTGAATCATCCCTCAAAAGGAGACGCATATCCGAACCGCTTATTAGGTCAAATGAGCATATAGAGATAGACGCTAGCAGTTCAGATGAGCGATCTAGAAATGACTCTGGTGCAGATCCCATTCAAGAAGGTTCTAACGCTGACCTTCGCCAACAACAGCAGCAAGCTGAGCAACAACAACAATCTTCTTGGCAAGGATTGCAGAGTGCCAAGCTGCCATCTCTGTTTATTCCAAATGTCAATGAGATCCAGCCACTAATCGACAGGATTAATAGAATTCCAGGTGCGAATAATTATATAACAAAATGCACTCAAGGCAATGGTATCAGAATTCAGTGCAAGGAGACTGATAGCTATAATGCAATTCTGGCATTTCTAAATGCGAATAACACGAACATGCACACATACCAGCTGCCTAGAGAGCGAGGCTTTCGAGTTATCTTTCGTCATCTCCACTACTCCACTCCATGTGACTGGATACGCAACCAGTTAGCTGAACTTGGCTATGTCACTCGCTTCATTAAGGTTATCAAACATCGCTTTACTGGCAAACCAATGAACCTATTTGAGATAGAATTGGAAACACAACTTAATGATGATCATAAGAAGATATGTTCCCTTACAGAAATAGGCAATCAACATATTACAGTAGAAAGGCAACTAAGACGCTCTGATCCTGTGCAGTGTCATCGTTGCCAATCATTTGGCCATAGCAAGAACTACTGTCGCATGCCATTTGTATGTATGAAGTGCTCCGGTGAACACCCCACAACAACATGCACTAAATCCAGAGATGTAGATCCAAAATGTGCTAACTGTACAGGAAAGCACATAGCCAGCTATAAGGGCTGTCCAGCCTTTAAAGAGGAAAAAGCCAAACTCTTGATCAATCGTGTACGCACAGCTAATAAACGAGTCCAGGATCAGCAACTCACAGATCGAAATGCTCAAATCCCAAACTGCCCTGTCTCAGTCGAATACCAGCCAAGTCAGTTACAGCGGCCGCCTCGCCTCCAGGGCCCAATGCAACAGGATCATCAAAGCCAACACCTGCGCAAACATGGGCAACAACAACATGGCCATCAGTCGCCAACCAATACAGCTCTTGCTACTACTAATTCAAATCGTCTGGTATCTAAGAATATAAAGAATATGAGAAGCAATGAAATAAAGCAGCAGCAACAACATCTGAGCACACTTAATAATTCTGTCAATCTTACTTACAGCGAAACTGCCCATAATATAAGCAGACCCAATAAGGTGCGTAATCCAGCTGAGAAACACCTGCAAAACTTTCAGCGCAGACTTCACTTGAAACAACAACAGCAACAACAGGTACAGAACGGGCTCCTTGATGGATTGCCAATGCCATACAGTACCTTCACACGTGCGCTAGATCAAGTAGCTGCTATTAATAACTTAATGGCTAATAAGTTTGATGCTCTTATAAATACACTAAATAATCTGGTAAAGAAATTATAATTATCCTCTAATACTAATTATGTACTACAACTAAACAGCAATTCTAATCATAAAAAAAAAAAACTAAACGATAGTATATCAATCTATATTACAAGTTGTTTGTGCAATAACGTGATATTTCCATATGGTCCACATCAAATTACATTAAAAAAGTTAAGATTACTTTCACACTCGCTACGCTCAAGAACGGCTATACAAATTTTGTAATTTCATAAACAAATCAAAAGAAAAAACTGCGAGTGCAAGAACTATAAAAGCTGCATAACATTTTGTAAAATCGGACAATACATAATTATTAATTGCTACGTATCGAAAAATGTTGCACAAATGGCAACTTATGCTAACACTTAACAACGAATTTTAAATTTGACTGACATTATCGGATCCTAAAAATTTACAAATCTCTGAGCCATGTGTGCCTATGCAAAATTACAAGATTATATACAAGCTTGTAGCAATATGATTAAACATAAACAAATGAAAATTGCGAGTGCGCCAATTGCAAAAGCTGTATGACTTTTTGTACAATCGAATATATAATTTACAAATGTTGCGTATTAGTAAGCACTATATACAAGCACTTAACAAAGATTCGTCACCAAAATCATCCAATTGTATTGCGAGCGTATACTTCAAAAGGAGATGATGCCCAATGAAGACAAACATTGCGCTCTCGCTAAAAAAAAGACATATTTATACATCAATAAACCTTCGAACACTGATCAATATTTCAAACTCACATTCGCTGCCTGTAACCTCTACAACAAATCAGCGCGCTGGGCGTGAAACTGGAAGACGATCCACAAGACGATGTTCCTGCCAATAATGAAATAAATGCCTTGATGATGACGCAAAGATGACAATGTTCCTGCCAATAATACACAAAAATATATCTTATTTTTATAGCATATCCTGCAGTACTGTACTGTACTGTACTTACGCTGATGTCGTGCCTCTTCCTGTCTTGGACAGCTGTGGGTGATCGTGCGGCAGCAATATGCAGACTGTCTCGGCCAATACCAGCAACTATGCCTAATTGACGTACAGCGAAGCTTTTATGCTTACCCAAAACCTTTATTGATGTCGTTCCACTTCTTCCTGAGCTGAAGGCTGCAAATAAGTTTCAAAAAACATATAATTATATTATTTCATTACTTTATCAAATGTGCTGTGCACATAAACTTAAATCAAATGTAAATACAATCAGAATAGCTTATGTCTAACAGCTGTTTATGCTGATGCCATTACAATGCTGCATGATATGTAACACATGCAGCATTAAACTATATTATACACCCTGTTAATCTAACGCCATTTATATTTGTAAAGGTTGCTACTTAAGCTACAGTAACAAAGCAAATAAAGAAGCCAATTTAGTTTGGCCCCTAATGTGCATTGCAACGCACGTCAAAGAAGTGTACTGTGTGTGGCTTTGCGGAGCACAGAAAATATACAATTCGTCGCGTATATAAAAACTCAACCGCGAGATCGCTTATTGCAGACACTTTATGTGCAAATATGTTTAAAAATACGTATAAAAAACCATACAATGTATGGACGGATGATGAGTCTGAGTTATCCGGAGAGCAACCTTTGGACCCCCCACTAGACTGTACTTTTACTGAATATAACGGTCCGTTATTAGAAAACAAAATGTCCTCTGAAGGCACTGCCAACACCAAACCAAATAATAACCAAGAACAAATATGTGATGAAAACAGTGATGTAAATTGTGATGTCATTAATGAAAACTCTAATAATACAATTAAATTATCGCTTAAAGCTAATAAGTCTGGCCAACATATAACCGCAATGCCAACAATCGTAAAGAATAATAATTTTAATCATCATTTTCGCGATAATCAGCATATTAACAAGACTAATTTGACAACTAAAAGCCCGCCAAATCATAATAAGAATGTAGTGTTGTCTCCAAAAAGCCCGCCAAAAGGCAATAAATTGGCGCCAAACGCCAATGACATCGAGTCTCTGCACCATCAAACCACAAGTGATGACCTGCACTCTCTCCCAGGTTTGAGTCAAAGCCATGTAGAGGCTCAGCCAATCCCAACTGAAGAGCTTAATCTGACTGCAGCAGATCTTATGGATGCTGTGCCGAGTACAGGTGCGATTCCGTATCCCACACCCAGGAGAAATACTGCCAGTAACCACCATCCTGCTGATGTTATTAAGCGCAAGGTTATTACTTCTCTTCAACATAGGAAGCGGAAAAACTATCCACTCTCATTAAGTTTGAAATCTATTAGGAAAACTATGCAGGCACAGCCAGTTGTGCGACTTTATGATGTGAACAAAACCATATCCAAAACTGCACGTGAATCATCCCTCAAAAGGAGACGCATATCCGAACCGCTTATTAGGTCAAATGAGCATATAGAGATAGACGCTAGCAGTTCAGATGAGCGATCTAGAAATGATTCTGGTGCAGATCCCATTCAAGAAGGTTCTAACGCTGACCTTCGCCAACAACAGCAGCAAGCTGAGCAACAACAACAATCTTCTTGGCAAGGATTGCAGAGTGCCAAGCTGCCATCTCTGTTTATTCCAAATGTCAATGAGATCCAGCCACTAATCGACAGGATTAATAGAATTCCAGGTGCGAATAATTATATAACAAAATGCACTCAAGGCAATGGTATCAGAATTCAGTGCAAGGAGACTGATAGCTATAATGCAATTCTGGCATTTCTAAATGCGAATAACACGAACATGCACACATACCAGCTGCCTAGAGAGCGAGGCTTTCGAGTTATCTTTCGTCATCTCCACTACTCCACTCCATGTGACTGGATACGCAACCAGTTAGCTGAACTTGGCTATGTCACTCGCTTCATTAAGGTTATCAAACATCGCTTTACTGGCAAACCAATGAACCTATTTGAGATAGAATTGGAAACACAACTTAATGATGATCATAAGAAGATATGTTCCCTTACAGAAATAGGCAATCAACATATTACAGTAGAAAGGCAACTAAGACGCTCTGATCCTGTGCAGTGTCATCGTTGCCAATCATTTGGCCATAGCAAGAACTACTGTCGCATGCCATTTGTATGTATGAAGTGCTCCGGTGAACACCCCACAACAACATGCACTAAATCCAGAGATGTAGATCCAAAATGTCCTAACTGTACAGGAAAGCACATAGCCAGCTATAAGGGCTGTCCAGCCTTTAAAGAGGAAAAAGCCAAACTCTTGATCAATCGTGTACGCACAGCTAATAAACGAGTCCAGGATCAGCAACTCACAGATCGAAATGCTCAAATCCCAAACTGCCCTGTCTCAGTCGAATACCAGCCAAGTCAGTTACAGCGGCCGCCTCGCCTCCAGGGCCCAATGCAACAGGATCATCAAAGCCAACACCTGCGCAAACATGGGCAACAACAACATGGCCATCAGTCGCCAACCAATACAGCTCTTGCTACTACTAATTCAAATCGTCTGGTATCTAAGAATATAAAGAATATGAGAAGCAATGAAATAAAGCAGCAGCAACAACATCTGAGCACACTTAATAATTCTGTCAATCTTACTTACAGCGAAACTGCCCATAATATAAGCAGACCCAATAAGGTGCGTAATCCAGCTGAGAAACACCTGCAAAACTTTCAGCGCAGACTTCACTTGAAACAACAACAGCAACAACAGGTACAGAACGGGCTCCTTGATGGATTGCCAATGCCATACAGTACCTTCACACGTGCGCTAGATCAAGTAGCTGCTATTAATAACTTAATGGCTAATAAGTTTGATGCTCTTATAAATACACTAAATAATCTGGTAAAGAAATTATAATTATCCTCTAATACTAATTATGTACTACAACTAAACAGCAATTCTAAACATAAAAAAAAAAAAACTAAACGATAGTATATCAATCTATATTACAAGTTGTTTGTGCAATAACGTGATATTTCCATATGGTCCACATCAAATTACATTAAAAAAGTTAAGATTACTTTCACACTCGCTACGCTCAAGAACGGCTATACAAATTTTGTAATTTCATAAACAAATCAAAAGAAAAAAACTGCGAGTGCAAGAACTATAAAAGCTGCATAACATTTTGTAAAATCGGACAATACATAATTATTAATTGCTACGTATCGAAAAATGTTGCACAAATGGCAACTTATGCTAACACTTAACAACGAATTTTAAATTTGACTGACATTATCGGATCCTAAAAATTTACAAATCTCTGAGCCATGTGTGCCTATGCAAAATTACAAGATTATATACAAGCTTGTAGCAATATGATTAAACATAAACAAATGAAAATTGCGAGTGCGCCAATTGCAAAAGCTGTATGACTTTTTGTACAATCGAATATATAATTTACAAATGTTGCGTATTAGTAAGCACTATATACAAGCACTTAACAAAGATTCGTCACCAAAATCATCCAATTGTATTGCGAGCGTATACTTCAAAAGGAGATGATGCCCAATGAAGACAAACATTGCGCTCTCGCTAAAAAAAAAGACATATTTATACATCAATAAACCTTCGAACACTGATCAATATTTCAAACTCACATTCGCTGCCTGTAACCTCTACAACAAATCAGCGCGCTGGGCGTGAAACTGGAAGACGATCCACAAGACGATGTTCCTGCCAATAATGAAATAAATGCCTTGATGATGACGCAAAGATGACAATGTTCCTGCCAATAATACACAAAAATATATCTTATTTTTATAGCATATCCTGCAGTACTGTACTGTACTGTACTTACGCTGATGTCGTGCCTCTTCCTGTCTTGGACAGCTGTGGGTGATCGTGCGGCAGCAATATGCAGACTGTCTCGGCCAATACCAGCAACTATGCCTAATTGACGTACAGCGAAGCTTTTATGCTTACCCAAAACCTTTATTGATGTCGTTCCACTTCTTCCTGAGCTGAAGGCTGCAAATAAGTTTCAAAAAACATATAATTATATTATTTCATTACTTTATCAAATGTGCTGTGCACATAAACTTAAATCAAATGTAAATACAATCAGAATAGCTTATGTCTAACAGCTGTTTATGCTGATGCCATTACAATGCTGCATGATATGTAACACATGCAGCATTAAACTATATTATACACCCTGTTAATCTAACGCCATTTATATTTGTAAAGGTTGCTACTTAAGCTACAGTAACAAAGCAAATAAAGAAGCCAATTTAGTTTGGCCCCTAATGTGCATTGCAACGCACGTCAAAGAAGTCGCAACAATTGATGGAACAGCCAATTCCAATTGACGATGAGCAATTGCTGGAAATGAGGATCGGCAATTTGCAGCAACAACTTGGGCAAGAAATTGACGAATTAATATTATCTGATTGATACACAGAAATGTCTTCAAGACATTTAATTCTGTACTTGTCATGACATCTTCTTCAGAAATAAATCACATCGTAAATCTAACCAGCAATCATGACGGCCTACGACTAGCAATCATCAACATGTTAATGCTTAAATCCTTGATGCCTCTAATCATCGCTTTTGATGACGAAAAGATGACGATGTTCCTGCCAATAATAAAAATGATCTTCTCTTTATAGCATACTCTGCAGTTCTGTACTATTTCAACAGAATAATCACCATTCTGACTAGGATGGACTCGGCTGGGCGAGGACTTGGCCTTGCGAAAATCCCTCTTCTGCAACCCATGGCTTGTGCTGATGTTGTTCTTCTTCCCACCTTGGTGTGGTGGCTGGCAACAGTGGGCGACCTCGAAGCCGCAATGAGCAGAACCAACAACTAAAGAGTATCGGTTAATACCAGCAACGTGCAGCGAAGCTATCTCACTTACCCAAATCCCTTATTGATGTCGTCCGTCTTCTTCCTGAGTTGAAGGCTGAAATCATTCCTGCAGTACTGTACTGTACTATACTTACGCTGATGTAGTGCCTCTTCCTGTCTTGGACAGCTGTGGGTGATCTTGCGGCAGCAATATGCAGACTGTCTCGGCCAATACCAGCAACTATGCCTAATTGACGTACAACGAAGCTTTTATGCTTACCCAAAACCTTTATTGATGTCGTTGAAGGCTGCAAATAAGTTTTAAAAACATATAATTTATACTATTTCATTACTTTCTCACATGTGCTGTGCACATAAACTTAAATCAAATGTAAATACAACCAGAATAGCTTATGTCTAACAGCTGTTTATGCTGATGCCATTACAATGCTGCATGATATGTAACACATGCAGCATTAAACTATATTATACACCCTGTTAATCTAACGCCATTAATATTTGTAAAGGTTGCTACTTAAGCTACAGTAACAAAGCAAATAAAGAAGCCAATTTAGTTTGGCCCCTAATGTGCATTGCAACGCACGTCAATGAAAGAATTAAGATTAAAAATCAAGAAACATTAAAAATCAAAAACATTTATTTAAAATATTGCAAACAAATCAAAAAGATTAAAATTAGAACATTGTAATTATTAATTATTCGTAAATAATTTGTTTTCTGGGCGCGTGCGTGTACTGTGTGTGGCTTTGCGGAGCACAGAAAATATACAATTCGTCGCGTATATAAAAACTCAACCGCGAGATCGCTTATTGCAGACACTTTATGTGCAAATATGTTTAAAAATACGTATAAAAAACCATACAATGTATGGACGGATGATGAGTCTGAGTTATCCGGAGAGCAACCTTTGGACCCCCCACTAGACTGTACTTTTACTGAATATAACGGTCCGTTATTAGAAAACAAAATGTCCTCTGAAGGCACTGCCAACACCAAACCAAATAATAACCAAGAACAAATATGTGATGAAAACAGTGATGTAAATTGTGATGTCATTAATGAAAACTCTAATAATACAATTAAATTATCGCTTAAAGCTAATAAGTCTGGCCAACATATAACCGCAATGCCAACAATCGTAAAGAATAATAATTTTAATCATCATTTTCGCGATAATCAGCATATTAACAAGACTAATTTGACAACTAAAAGCCCGCCAAATCATAATAAGAATGTAGTGTTGTCTCCAAAAAGCCCGCCAAAAGGCAATAAATTGGCGCCAAACGCCAATGACATCGAGTCTCTGCACCATCAAACCACAAGTGATGACCTGCACTCTCTCCCAGGTTTGAGTCAAAGCCATGTAGAGGCTCAGCCAATCCCAACTGAAGAGCTTAATCTGACTGCAGCAGATCTTATGGATGCTGTGCCGAGTACAGGTGCGATTCCGTATCCCACACCCAGGAGAAATACTGCCAGTAACCACCATCCTGCTGATGTTATTAAGCGCAAGGTTATTACTTCTCTTCAACATAGAAAGCGGAAAAACTTTCCACTCTCATTAAGTTTGAAATCTATTAGGAAAACTATGCAGGCACAGCCAGTTGTGCGACTTTATGATGTGAACAAAACCATATCCAAAACTGCACGTGAATCATCCCTCAAAAGGAGACGCATATCCGAACCGCTTATTAGGTCAAATGAGCATATAGAGATAGACGCTAGCAGTTCAGATGAGCGATCTAGAAATGACTCTGGTGCAGATCCCATTCAAGAAGGTTCTAACGCTGACCTTCGCCAACAACAGCAGCAAGCTGAGCAACAACAACAATCTTCTTGGCAAGGATTGCAGAGTGCCAAGCTGCCATCTCTGTTTATTCCAAATGTCAATGAGATCCAGCCACTAATCGACAGGATTAATAGAATTCCAGGTGCGAATAATTATATAACAAAATGCACTCAAGGCAATGGTATCAGAATTCAGTGCAAGGAGACTGATAGCTATAATGCAATTCTGGCATTTCTAAATGCGAATAACACGAACATGCACACATACCAGCTGCCTAGAGAGCGAGGCTTTCGAGTTATCTTTCGTCATCTCCACTACTCCACTCCATGTGACTGGATACGCAACCAGTTAGCTGAACTTGGCTATGTCACTCGCTTCATTAAGGTTATCAAACATCGCTTTACTGGCAAACCAATGAACCTATTTGAGATAGAATTGGAAACACAACTTAATGATGATCATAAGAAGATATGTTCCCTTACAGAAATAGGCAATCAACATATTACAGTAGAAAGGCAACTAAGACGCTCTGATCCTGTGCAGTGTCATCGTTGCCAATCATTTGGCCATAGCAAGAACTACTGTCGCATGCCATTTGTATGTATGAAGTGCTCCGGTGAACACCCCACAACAACATGCACTAAATCCAGAGATGTAGATCCAAAATGTGCTAACTGTACAGGAAAGCACATAGCCAGCTATAAGGGCTGTCCAGCCTTTAAAGAGGAAAAAGCCAAACTCTTGATCAATCGTGTACGCACAGCTAATAAACGAGTCCAGGATCAGCAACTCACAGATCGAAATGCTCAAATCCCAAACTGCCCTGTCTCAGTCGAATACCAGCCAAGTCAGTTACAGCGGCCGCCTCGCCTCCAGGGCCCAATGCAACAGGATCATCAAAGCCAACACCTGCGCAAACATGGGCAACAACAACATGGCCATCAGTCGCCAACCAATACAGCTCTTGCTACTACTAATTCAAATCGTCTGGTATCTAAGAATATAAAGAATATGAGAAGCAATGAAATAAAGCAGCAGCAACAACATCTGAGCACACTTAATAATTCTGTCAATCTTACTTACAGCGAAACTGCCCATAATATAAGCAGACCCAATAAGGTGCGTAATCCAGCTGAGAAACACCTGCAAAACTTTCAGCGCAGACTTCACTTGAAACAACAACAGCAACAACAGGTACAGAACGGGCTCCTTGATGGATTGCCAATGCCATACAGTACCTTCACACGTGCGCTAGATCAAGTAGCTGCTATTAATAACTTAATGGCTAATAAGTTTGATGCTCTTATAAATACACTAAATAATCTGGTAAAGAAATTATAATTATCCTCTAATACTAATTATGTACTACAACTAAACAGCAATTCTAATCATAAAAAAAAAAAACTAAACGATAGTATATCAATCTATATTACAAGTTGTTTGTGCAATAACGTGATATTTCCATATGGTCCACATCAAATTACATTAAAAAAGTTAAGATTACTTTCACACTCGCTACGCTCAAGAACGGCTATACAAATTTTGTAATTTCATAAACAAATCAAAAGAAAAAACTGCGAGTGCAAGAACTATAAAAGCTGCATAACATTTTGTAAAATCGGACAATACATAATTATTAATTGCTACGTATCGAAAAATGTTGCACAAATGGCAACTTATGCTAACACTTAACAACGAATTTTAAATTTGACTGACATTATCGGATCCTAAAAATTTACAAATCTCTGAGCCATGTGTGCCTATGCAAAATTACAAGATTATATACAAGCTTGTAGCAATATGATTAAACATAAACAAATGAAAATTGCGAGTGCGCCAATTGCAAAAGCTGTATGACTTTTTGTACAATCGAATATATAATTTACAAATGTTGCGTATTAGTAAGCACTATATACAAGCACTTAACAAAGATTCGTCACCAAAATCATCCAATTGTATTGCGAGCGTATACTTCAAAAGGAGATGATGCCCAATGAAGACAAACATTGCGCTCTCGCTAAAAAAAAGACATATTTATACATCAATAAACCTTCGAACACTGATCAATATTTCAAACTCACATTCGCTGCCTGTAACCTCTACAACAAATCAGCGCGCTGGGCGTGAAACTGGAAGACGATCCACAAGACGATGTTCCTGCCAATAATGAAATAAATGCCTTGATGATGACGCAAAGATGACAATGTTCCTGCCAATAATACACAAAAATATATCTTATTTTTATAGCATATCCTGCAGTACTGTACTGTACTGTACTTACGCTGATGTCGTGCCTCTTCCTGTCTTGGACAGCTGTGGGTGATCGTGCGGCAGCAATATGCAGACTGTCTCGGCCAATACCAGCAACTATGCCTAATTGACGTACAGCGAAGCTTTTATGCTTACCCAAAACCTTTATTGATGTCGTTCCACTTCTTCCTGAGCTGAAGGCTGCAAATAAGTTTCAAAAAACATATAATTATATTATTTCATTACTTTATCAAATGTGCTGTGCACATAAACTTAAATCAAATGTAAATACAATCAGAATAGCTTATGTCTAACAGCTGTTTATGCTGATGCCATTACAATGCTGCATGATATGTAACACATGCAGCATTAAACTATATTATACACCCTGTTAATCTAACGCCATTTATATTTGTAAAGGTTGCTACTTAAGCTACAGTAACAAAGCAAATAAAGAAGCCAATTTAGTTTGGCCCCTAATGTGCATTGCAACGCACGTCAAAGAAGAAGAACAGGGCCCAATGCAACAGGATCATCAAAGCCAACACCTGCGCAAACATGGGCAACAACAACATGGCCATCAGTCGCCAACCAATACAGCTCTTGCTACTACTAATTCAAATCGTCTGGTATCTAAGAATATAAAGAATATGAGAAGCAATGAAATAAAGCAGCAGCAACAACATCTGAGCACACTTAATAATTCTGTCAATCTTACTTACAGCGAAACTGCCCATAATATAAGCAGACCCAATAAGGTGCGTAATCCAGCTGAGAAACACCTGCAAAACTTTCAGCGCAGACTTCACTTGAAACAACAACAGCAACAACAGGTACAGAACGGGCTCCTTGATGGATTGCCAATGCCATACAGTACCTTCACACGTGCGCTAGATCAAGTAGCTGCTATTAATAACTTAATGGCTAATAAGTTTGATGCTCTTTAATACACTAAATAATCTGGTAAGAAATTATAATTATCCTCTAATACTAATTATGTACTACAACTAAACAGCAATTCTAAACATAAAAAAAAAACTAAACGATAGTATTCAATCTATTTACAAGTTGTTTGTGCAATAACGTGATATTTCCATATGGTCCACATCAAATTACTTAAAAAGTTAAGATTACTTTCACACTCGCTACGCTCAAGAACGGCTATACAATTTTGTAATTTCATAAACAAATCAAAGAAAAAACTGCGAGTGCAAGAACTATAAAAGCTGCTAACATTTTGTAAAATCGGACAATACATAATTTTAATTGCTACGTATCGAAAAATGTTGCACAAATGGCAACTTATGCTAACACTTAACAACGAATTTTAAATTTGACTGACATTATCGGATCCTAAAAATTTACAAATCTCTGAGCCATTGTGCCTATGCAAAATTACAAGATTTTCAAGCTTGTGCAATATGATTAACTAACAATGAAAATTGCGAGTGCGCCAATTGCAAAAGCTGTTGACTTTTTGTACAATCGAATTTATTTCAAATGTTGCGTTTAGTAAGCACTTATACAAGCACTTAACAAAGATTCGTACCAAAATCATCCAATTGTATGCGAGCGTTACTTCAAAAGGAGTGATGCCAATGAAGACAAACATTGCGCTCTCGCTAAAAAAAAGACTTTTCATCAATAACCTTGAACATGATATATTCAATCACTGTGCTGTCCTACACAATGGCGGGGCGGGGAGGAGGGTCTATTGTGTTGGCAAGTTCGCCAATATCACTATTAGTACGTATGTAGTGTGTGTGGCTCTTCTGTCTTGGACAGTGTGGGTGAGTGGGAGAATTAGAGTTGGAATACAACCGTCGAAGCTTTTTTCACTTTTGGTGTTCCCTTCTAGTGAGATAGCAATTTTTTTAGTGTTCAATTTCAGGTGGTTGTGATGTCAGTACGTCCGCGTGGGCGAAAGGGCAGGTAAAGAAGCCAAAAGATTAAGTTAAAAATCAAGAAACAATAAAAATCAAATCATTTATTAAAATTTGTGTACAAATCAAAGCATTAAATTAGAATATTGCAATTGTTAATTTTCAAGGATAATTTTTCGGGGCGCGTGCGTGTGTTGTGTGTGGCTTTGCAGATCACAGAAAATTCAAGTCGTCGCGAATATAAAAAGAAGAAGAGGGAAAACCCAACTGCGAGATTGCTTTTGAAGACATTTATGTGCGAATTGTTTGAAAAAGGAAAAAACATAAAATAGCCACACAATGTTGAACAAGTAAAGTGTCTGAGGTGTCAGAGGAGCGGCCTTTGAACCCCACAACAGACTGTACTTCCACTGAATCTACTGATCCGTTATTTAAATAAATGGCTTCTGAAGCCTTGCCAACACCAATTTTGCTAAAACCAAAAACAAATCTGCAACGCCAATAGTGATGTAAATGTGATGTCAACTGGGATGTACATTCAAAATAAATCCAATTGATTATTAAAACACGCCAATGAAAAGTCTGAGAGGGCAATGTCATAAATCATCGTTGCCAGTTGATAACTAATGATTTAGTCCAATTGAGTCACTCTGAACTCTCACTCAATCCCAACAGAATTATTGTATAAAGATAATCACTCTAAGAATATTGCCAATAATCTAACTCTATGATTATAGGCCCAATAATTTTCCAATCAAAGTTAATGCCAATTGTTTAATGGCTACACTCTAGCAATCACATTCCAACTTTTTCTTTGCTTTTTGGAATGCTGCTGGCCTAAGCAACAAAACTTGGAATTGGAAAATTTCTTTTGCAACATCAATAGTTTATGATTTTGAAACTCGAATTGACCCAAAAGTTTCATATTTCAACACTAGTCAGCGTCTACAAATTCCAGGATAGTGGCTACACGCTCTTTGCAACTCATCACAAAGCCATAGAAGTGGTGGTGTTGCTATATTGGTTCGGCACAATTAAACACTTGCCTTGCAACCAATATACTCCTTCTTACAAAGTGCTATTCGCCGTACGCTTACCAATCACTAAAACATCACGATTTTGCCGCTGCCTTTGCCCACCACAATTTTTTGGTCCACAATCATTTTCCAAACTGTTTTCTCATTTGATAACTTGTACAACTTACTTTCTAATTTGTGGAGATTGGAACGCTAAGCTGCTTGGTGGGGCAATGTCGAAGCTGCCGAAGAGGTGAGCCTTAATGGAATGCATCCATGACACAAACGCTTATGTTTTGGCAACTGGTGGCCCAACCCACTACCCTTATATGAAGCGCCCCTCAGCATTGACTTTGCTTTCGGAGGTTGAAAACTAAAAGCCTTCGAATTTTTCAACAATTGATTCAATCAGTCATTCCCCATCTTTCATTGGGTCTTGACTATTGCGGTTCCATCGGTCCAAACAAGGATGATCTGCCAAAAATGGCAAACTTAGAAATTTCAAGATTCTTTCAACGATTTTTATCTAATCATTCAGCTGCGGACATTGAAGACGCAATCGAATATTCTTTCATATTTGCAGCATTGCTGCTAGTCCTCTAAAGGACGACTCAACGTCGAGTTTAGTCTCCTCAAACTGGATTTTCTATGCCAAGCCAAAAAACTTTACAACTAAACGTCATTAAATGTGATACTTATTACTACGCCACCATAGCCAGGCAGAAGTCAGACTTGTTGAAAACCGATTAAAGAAGCACTGTCTTTGGCTAAACTAACTTAATTTTCTTGAGCAAATTGATTCAAGTGTTACAGATACAGATGTGGAGTCTTACCATACTAAGGCGCTGACCAAATGCCACTTAAAGTAGATTGGCAATGGCAACAACGCAGTTCCTGGATAAGAGCACAGCAGAGAAGGCAGAGGCGTTTGTTCACATCTTGAGCAACGCTTTATGCCCTTTCGATCTGATGAAGACGCTCGCAATTGAAATGAATTAGAAGAACAACTCGATCCAAGCATCAGCAGCAACTACAATTATTCTCAAATCAGACAGCTATATTTTCTTTTCGACCAATCACAGTAGCGAAATCACAGTTGAATTCTTGCTGCAATCCAAAAATCTCCCGGAATTGACAACTTGATAACCATTTTTAAATCACTACCACAGACGGCAATCTTTTAGCGCTATATTTAACAGCATTCTGAGATTAATACTTCCCTAAAAATGGAAATCTGCCGCATTAAAATGATAATCAAGCCAGGAAAAGCACTGATTTTAAATCTTACCGCCCAATAATCTCTCGCTGGATTCTCAAAATTTTGAAAAACTACTATTAATAGACTTTTTGAAAGTAAAGACTTTGCCAATGCTGTGCCGGCCCATCAATTTGGGTTTAGAAAAGATCATGGGGCTGTCAGCAATTTTCGGGTAACCCAATTTTTGAAAGCTTTTGACAAGAACACTACTGCTCGGCAGTCTTTTTGACATCAGCGAAGCTTTGATCGTGTTGGCACAATGGGCTTTTGTGCAAGCTAATTAAACTATTCCTTATCCACTCTTCCAAGTGCTCAAAGCTATCTGCAGGATCGTGCTTTGTTGTCACTGCAACGATGGCCAGTCTCAAGATTGGGAAAACTAAACCAGGGGTTCCTCAAGGGAGCGTCCTGGGTCCTTCTTGTACACCATTTATTCTTCCGACATGCCACTTGCTCAGATCTCAGAAGATCATCTCCCAGTTTGGCAACGCAACTTAGATAGCTCATGCTGCTCTTCAACATTGCAGATGACACCATTATTATGGCATCCAATGATACATTCTTTTCAACTAGCTCTAATGACCAATTCTGGCCCGGTTTTGGTCTGGGCAATATGGTGCATTTCAATTATGTTGGAAAAACAGCACATGTTTTTCACTCTGCGAAAGCTAAATCTCTGAAGCATTACTTAGCCCACGCATCCAACGAGTCCCAATTTGAACAAAACTCGGCATCAATCCTAGGGTTACTCCTGGATCGAAGACTAGTGCTTAAGGCGCATGTCACTTACCTCTGCATGAGATTACGTTCCATTTTCAAGAAATTTGAATGGCTGCTGGGAAGTGCAGTAAGCTGTCCAAAAAATGCAAAGCACTTGTGTTAAGCGTTAATGGCCCCTGTGTGGCAGTATGCAATCCCTGTTTGGGGAGCCCTAGTGTCTCTAACCCAAATTCGTCGCATTGAGACTATTCAAAATTCATCATAAGGAGATCCATGAACGCACCTTGGTCACAAGGAACCAGTCATTGCGAGATGCATTAACATCAAGACTTTGGATGAAGCTTTTCAACAAGCCAGCAATAGATTTGCTAACTCTTTAGTCAATCACCCCAATCAGGAGGCTCGTAAGATACTTCACGAACCATTTGTTCCACAACGCCTAGTGTGGCCTAGATATTCTCAACAATTGCTGAAACACTTCCATCCTCTCAGCAACAACAGCAGATGCACATGAAGAACACCTGCCAACGCTACTGAGGATGCAGCTGGATTGTGAAAATGCACAAAGAATTGCAATGCGCGAACAACAACAGCAATTTCGTCCTCCACAACCGCCAATACGCTTCAATGAGATGATAATCAATGAGTATCGACGTAGGTACAGAAATGGACTCATCAGTAGAGAAAACCTCATTTCGCTCATCCAGCACCAACCGATTGCGATCCAACAGCTAATACTACCTGATTCCAGCTGCAGCCTGCACAGGATGGGGAGAATACGCCTCAGCAAGTTGAAAGATTTAATGAAAAGACCATAAATACTTACCGGCGCAGGTACATGGAAGGCTCCATTACTAGACCTGAATTAGAAATCCTAATAAAAGACCAGCCAATCCAAATTCAGCAACTAATAATCCCTGACATGAGATTACAACAAACCCATGCTGAGTCGCAACAATTGATGGAACAGCCAATTCCAATTGACGATGAGCAATTGCTGGAAATGAGGATCGGCAATTTGCAGCAACAACTTGGGCAAGAAATTGACGAATTAATTTTCTGATTGATACACAGAATGTCTTCAAGACATTTAATTCTGTACTTGTCTGACATCTTCTTCAGAAATAAATCACATCGTAAATCTAACCAGCAATCATGACGGCCTCGACTAGCAATCATCAACATTTAATGCTTAAATCCTTGATGCCTCTATCATCGCTTTTGATGACGAAAAGATGACGATGTTCCTGCCAATTAAATGATCTTCTCTTTTAGCTACTCTGCAGTTCTGTACTATTTCAACAGAATATCACCATTCTGACTAGGATGGACTCGGCTGGGCGAGGACTTGGCCTTGCGAAAATCCCTCTTCTGCAACCCATGGCTTGTGCTGATGTTGTTCTTCTTCCCACCTTGGTGTGGTGGCTGGCAACAGTGGGCGACCTCGAAGCCGCAATGAGCAGAACCAACAACTAAAGAGTATCGGTTAATCCAGCAACGTGCAGCGAAGCTATCTCCTTCCCAAATCCCTTTTGATGTCGTCCGTCTTCTTCCTGAGTTGAAGGCTGAAATCATTCCTGCAGTACTGTCTGTCTTACTTACGCTGATGTAGTGCCTCTTCCTGTCTTGGACAGCTGTGGGTGATCTTGCGGCAGCAATATGCAGACTGTCTCGGCCAATACCAGCAACTATGCCTAATTGACGTACAACGAAGCTTTTTGCTTACCCAAAACCTTTTTGATGTCGTTGAAGGCTGCAAATAGTTTTAAAAACATTATTTTACTATTTCATTACTTTCTCCTTGCTGTGCACATAAACTTAAATCAATGTAAATCAACCAGAATAGCTTTTCTAACAGCTGTTTTGCTGATGCCATTACAATGCTGCTGATTGTAACACATGCAGCTTAAACTATTTATACACCCTGTTAATCTAACGCCATTAATTTTGTAAGGTTGCTACTTAAGCTACAGTAACAAAGCAAATAAAGAAGCCAATTTAGTTTGGCCCCTAATGTGCATTGCAACGCACGTCAATGAAACCCACAACAGACTGTACTTCCACTGAATCTACTGATCCGTTATTTAAAATAAAATGGCTTCTGAAGCCTTGCCAACACCAATTTTGCTAAAACCAAAAACAAATCTGCAACGCCAATAGTGATGTATGTGATGTCAACTGGGATGTACATTCAAATAAATCCATTGATTTTAAAACACGCCAATGAAAAGTCTGAGAGGGCAATGTCTAATCATCGTTGCCAGTTGATAACTAATGATTTAGTCCAATTGAGTCACTCTGAACTCTCACTCAATCCCAACAGAATTTTTTAAAGATAATCACTCTAAGAATATTGCCAATAATCTAACTCATATGAATAATATAGGCCCAATAATTTTCCAATACAAAGTTATGCCAATTGTTTAATGGCTCACACTCTAGCAATCACATTACCAACTTTTCAATATTGCTTTTTGGAATGCTGCTGGCCTAAGCAACAAAACTTGGAATTGGAAAATTTCTTATTGCAACATCAAATAGATATTGATGATTTTGAAACTCGAATTGACCCAAAAGTATTGAATATTTCAACACTAGATCCAGCGTCTCAATATCCAGGCTAGATGGCTACCACGCATCTTTGCAACTCATCCACAAAGCCATAGAAGTGGTGGTGTTGCTATTTGGTTCGGCACAATTCAAACACATTGCCTTGCAACCATATACTCCTTCTTACAAGTGCTAATTCGCCGTAACGCTTCCAATAACACTAAAACATCACGATTTTAGCCGCTGCCTTTGCCCACCACAATTTTTTGGTCCACAAATCATTTTACCAAACTGTTTTCTCATTTGATAACTTTAACAACTGTACTTTCTATTTGTGGAGATTGGAACGTAAGCATGCTTGGTGGGGCAATGTACGAAGCTGCCGAAGAGGTGAGCCTTAATGGAATGCATCCATGGACACAAACGCTATATGTTTTGGCAACTGGTGGCCCAACCCACTACCCATTGATATGAAAGCGCCCCTCAGCAATTGACTTTGCTTTACGGAGGTATGAAAACTAAAAGCCTTCGAATTTTTCAACAATTGATTGCATCAGATCATTCCCCATACTTTCTTGGGTCTTGATCATTGCGGTTCCATGGTCCAAACAAGGATCGAATCTGCCAAAAATGGCAAACATTAAGAAATTTCAAGAATATCTTAATCAACGAATTCTTAATCTGAAATCATTCAGCTCGGACATTGAAGACGCAATCGAAATTTTTTCATTTTCGCTTGCTGAGTCCTATAAAGGAGACTACAACGTCGAGTTTAGTCATCCTCAAACTGGATTATTCTAATAGCCAAGCCAAAAAACTTTCAACTTAAACTCAATTAATTGATTTATTCTCGCACACCATCAGCCAGGCAGAATCGACTTGTTGAAAACCGATTAAAGAAAGCACTGTCTTTGGCTAAAACTACTTTTTTCTTGAGCAATGATTCCAAGTGTTACAGAATCAAAAGTGTGGAGTCTTCCAATAAACTAAAAGGCGCCTGAACCAAACTGGCCACTTAAAGTAGAATCTGGCAATGGCAACAACAGCAGTTCCTGGACTAGAGCACAGCAGAGAAGGCAGAGGCGTTTGTTCACATCTTGACAACGCTTTGCCCATTTACGAATTTGAAGACGCTCGCATTGAAATGATTGAAGCAACTCGATCCAAGCATCAGCAGCAACTACTTACATCAATCGCAGTATATTTTCTTTTCGACCAATACAGTAAGCGAAATCACAGTTGATTCTTGCTGCAATCCAAAAATCTCCCGGAATGACAACATTGATAACCATTTAATCACTCCACAGCGGCAATATTTTAGCGCTTACAGATTTGAGATTAATACTTCCCTAAAATGGAATTGCCGCATTAAATGATTCAGCCAGGAAAAACACTGATATGTTATTTCCGCCCATATCTCTGTGGATTTAATTTGAAAATTTTAGATGAAAGTAAAGCTTTGCCAATTGTGCGGCCATAATTTGGGTTTGAAAGTATGGGGCTGTCAGCAATTTCTGGGTAACCCAATTTATGAAAGCTTTTGACAAGACACTCTGCTCGGCAGTTGACATCAGCGAAGATTTGATGTGTTGGCACAATGGGCTTTTGTGCAAGCTTTATTTCCTTTCACTCTTCCAAGTGCTCAAAGCTTTCAGGATCGTAGCTTTGTTGTCACTCAACGTGGCAGTCTCAGTGGGAAATCAGGGGTTCTCAAGGGAGCGTCCTGGGTCCTTCTTGTCACCATTTTTCTTCCGACATCCACTTGCTCAGATTAGAAGTATTCCCAGTTTGGCAACGCAACTTAGTAGTATGCTCTACTTCAACATATCAGATACACCTTTTTGCATCCAATTCATTCTTTATCAACTAGCTTAATGACCATATTGGCCCGGTTTTGGTTGGGCAATAATGGTGCATTTATTTTTGGAAACAGCAATTTTATCACTCTGCGAAAGTAAATCATACTGAAGCATTCTTGCCCACGCATCCAACGAGTCCCATTTACAAAACTCGGCTATCCTAGGGTTTCCTGGATCGAAGTGTGCTTAGGGCATGTCACTTCCTTGCTGAGATTACGTTCCATTTTAAGATTGATGGCTGCTGGGAAGTGAGTAGTGTCCAATCAGATTGTGTTAGCGTTATGGCCCCTGTGTGGCAGTTGCAATCCCTGTTTGGGGAGCCTAGTGTCTCTACCCAATTCGTCGCATTGAGACTATTCAATTTCATAAGGAGATCATGAACGACCTTGGTCACAAGGAACCAGTCTTGCGAGATGCTTAACTCAAGACTTTGGATGAAGCTTTTCAACAAGCCAGCAATAGATTTGCTACTTTTAGTCAATCACCCCAATAGGAGGTCGTAGTCTTCACGAACCATTTGTTCCACAACGCCTAGTGTGGCCTAGATATTCTCAACAATTGCTGAAACACTTCCATCTCTACCAACAACAGAGTGACTAAGCACTCCAACGCTCTGAGGATCAGCTGGTTTGAAAATCACAAAGTTGCAATGCGCGAACAACAACAGCAATTTCGTCCTCCACAACCGCCAATCGTTCAATGAGATGTATCAATGAGTTCGACGTGGTCAGAATGGACTCATCAGTGAGAAAACCTCATTTCGCTCATCAGCACCAACCGATTGCGATCCAACAGCTATCTCCTGATCTCCAGCTGCGCCTCACAGGATGGGGAGTCGCCTCAGCAAGTGAAAGTTTATGAAAAGACCTAAATACTTCCGGGCAGGTACATGGAGGCTCCTTTAGACTGTTAATCCTTCAGCCAATATCGAACTTTCCGCTGGCCCAATATGTGACGATTGAGATGTTGGAATGAGGATCGGCAATTTGCAGCAACAACTTGGGCAAGAAGAGATTTTCTTTGTCCAGAATTTTCAAGACATTTAATTCTTCTTTCTGCATTTCTTCAGAATTCATGTAATTACCAGATATGCGCTAGACTAGCAATCTAACTTTTCTTTCTGTGCCTTTCTCGCTTGTGACGAAAAGTGACGATGTTCCTGCCAATATAAAATATCTTCTTTGTACTTCAGTTCTTTTTCAACAGTTCACCTTCTGATAGGTGGTCGGTGGGGAGGACTTGGCCTTGCGAATCCTTTCTGCAACCCTGGCTTGTGCTGATGTTGTTTTCTTCCCACCTTGGTGTGGTGGCTGGCAACAGTGGGCGACGAGGATGCAGCCAACATAGAGTTCGTTTCCAGCAACGTGCAGCGAAGCTTTCACTTCCCAATCCCTTGATGTCGTCGTTTCTTCCTGAGTTGAAGGTGAATCATTCTCAGTCTTCTGTCTTCTTCGCGGTGCCTCTTCCTGTCTGGACAGTGTGGGTGATCTGCGGAGATCAGACTTGGCCATCCAGCAACTTCCTTGTCAACAGCTTTATGCTTACCCAAAACCGATGTGTTGAGGTGCTAAGTTTTAACTTATCTATCTTACTTTCTCACTTCACATACTTAATCAATTATCAACCAGATTTTCAGTGTTACTATCCTTACATCTGCTATATTACACTCAGAACTTTCACCCTTCAACGCCATTAGGGCCGAAGTAACAAAGAATAAAGAAGCCAATTTAGTTTGGCCCCTAATGTGCATTGCAACGCACGTCAATGAAAGAAAAAAAAAAAAGCCAAACGTTATTAAGATTAAAAATCAAGAAACATTAAAAATCAAAAACATTTATTTAAAATATTGCAAACAAATCAAAAAGATTAAAATTAGAACATTGTAATTATTAATTATTCGTAAATAATTTGTTTTCTGGGCGCGT
The DNA here is from genome assembly GCA_035047365.1 of Drosophila ustulata. Lineage (NCBI taxonomy): Eukaryota > Metazoa > Arthropoda > Insecta > Diptera > Drosophilidae > Drosophila > Drosophila ustulata. The sequence goes on from JAWNPT010000114.1 coordinate 36,541, forward strand.
GCGTGTACTGTGTGTGGCTTTGCGGAGCACAGAAAATATACAATTCGTCGCGTATATAAAAACTCAACCGCGAGATCGCTTATTGCAGACACTTTATGTGCAAATATGTTTAAAAATACGTATAAAAAACCATACAATGTATGGACGGATGATGAGTCTGAGTTATCCGGAGAGCAACCTTTGGACCCCCCACTAGACTGTACTTTTACTGAATATAACGGTCCGTTATTAGAAAACAAAATGTCCTCTGAAGGCACTGCCAACACCAAACCAAATAATAACCAAGAACAAATATGTGATGAAAACAGTGATGTAAATTGTGATGTCATTAATGAAAACTCTAATAATACAATTAAATTATCGCTTAAAGCTAATAAGTCTGGCCAACATATAACCGCAATGCCAACAATCGTAAAGAATAATAATTTTAATCATCATTTTCGCGATAATCAGCATATTAACAAGACTAATTTGACAACTAAAAGCCCGCCAAATCATAATAAGAATGTAGTGTTGTCTCCAAAAAGCCCGCCAAAAGGCAATAAATTGGCGCCAAACGCCAATGACATCGAGTCTCTGCACCATCAAACCACAAGTGATGACCTGCACTCTCTCCCAGGTTTGAGTCAAAGCCATGTAGAGGCTCAGCCAATCCCAACTGAAGAGCTTAATCTGACTGCAGCAGATCTTATGGATGCTGTGCCGAGTACAGGTGCGATTCCGTATCCCACACCCAGGAGAAATACTGCCAGTAACCACCATCCTGCTGATGTTATTAAGCGCAAGGTTATTACTTCTCTTCAACATAGGAAGCGGAAAAACTATCCACTCTCATTAAGTTTGAAATCTATTAGGAAAACTATGCAGGCACAGCCAGTTGTGCGACTTTATGATGTGAACAAAACCATATCCAAAACTGCACGTGAATCATCCCTCAAAAGGAGACGCATATCCGAACCGCTTATTAGGTCAAATGAGCATATAGAGATAGACGCTAGCAGTTCAGATGAGCGATCTAGAAATGATTCTGGTGCAGATCCCATTCAAGAAGGTTCTAACGCTGACCTTCGCCAACAACAGCAGCAAGCTGAGCAACAACAACAATCTTCTTGGCAAGGATTGCAGAGTGCCAAGCTGCCATCTCTGTTTATTCCAAATGTCAATGAGATCCAGCCACTAATCGACAGGATTAATAGAATTCCAGGTGCGAATAATTATATAACAAAATGCACTCAAGGCAATGGTATCAGAATTCAGTGCAAGGAGACTGATAGCTATAATGCAATTCTGGCATTTCTAAATGCGAATAACACGAACATGCACACATACCAGCTGCCTAGAGAGCGAGGCTTTCGAGTTATCTTTCGTCATCTCCACTACTCCACTCCATGTGACTGGATACGCAACCAGTTAGCTGAACTTGGCTATGTCACTCGCTTCATTAAGGTTATCAAACATCGCTTTACTGGCAAACCAATGAACCTATTTGAGATAGAATTGGAAACACAACTTAATGATGATCATAAGAAGATATGTTCCCTTACAGAAATAGGCAATCAACATATTACAGTAGAAAGGCAACTAAGACGCTCTGATCCTGTGCAGTGTCATCGTTGCCAATCATTTGGCCATAGCAAGAACTACTGTCGCATGCCATTTGTATGTATGAAGTGCTCCGGTGAACACCCCACAACAACATGCACTAAATCCAGAGATGTAGATCCAAAATGTCCTAACTGTACAGGAAAGCACATAGCCAGCTATAAGGGCTGTCCAGCCTTTAAAGAGGAAAAAGCCAAACTCTTGATCAATCGTGTACGCACAGCTAATAAACGAGTCCAGGATCAGCAACTCACAGATCGAAATGCTCAAATCCCAAACTGCCCTGTCTCAGTCGAATACCAGCCAAGTCAGTTACAGCGGCCGCCTCGCCTCCAGGGCCCAATGCAACAGGATCATCAAAGCCAACACCTGCGCAAACATGGGCAACAACAACATGGCCATCAGTCGCCAACCAATACAGCTCTTGCTACTACTAATTCAAATCGTCTGGTATCTAAGAATATAAAGAATATGAGAAGCAATGAAATAAAGCAGCAGCAACAACATCTGAGCACACTTAATAATTCTGTCAATCTTACTTACAGCGAAACTGCCCATAATATAAGCAGACCCAATAAGGTGCGTAATCCAGCTGAGAAACACCTGCAAAACTTTCAGCGCAGACTTCACTTGAAACAACAACAGCAACAACAGGTACAGAACGGGCTCCTTGATGGATTGCCAATGCCATACAGTACCTTCACACGTGCGCTAGATCAAGTAGCTGCTATTAATAACTTAATGGCTAATAAGTTTGATGCTCTTATAAATACACTAAATAATCTGGTAAAGAAATTATAATTATCCTCTAATACTAATTATGTACTACAACTAAACAGCAATTCTAAACATAAAAAAAAAAAAACTAAACGATAGTATATCAATCTATATTACAAGTTGTTTGTGCAATAACGTGATATTTCCATATGGTCCACATCAAATTACATTAAAAAAGTTAAGATTACTTTCACACTCGCTACGCTCAAGAACGGCTATACAAATTTTGTAATTTCATAAACAAATCAAAAGAAAAAAACTGCGAGTGCAAGAACTATAAAAGCTGCATAACATTTTGTAAAATCGGACAATACATAATTATTAATTGCTACGTATCGAAAAATGTTGCACAAATGGCAACTTATGCTAACACTTAACAACGAATTTTAAATTTGACTGACATTATCGGATCCTAAAAATTTACAAATCTCTGAGCCATGTGTGCCTATGCAAAATTACAAGATTATATACAAGCTTGTAGCAATATGATTAAACATAAACAAATGAAAATTGCGAGTGCGCCAATTGCAAAAGCTGTATGACTTTTTGTACAATCGAATATATAATTTACAAATGTTGCGTATTAGTAAGCACTATATACAAGCACTTAACAAAGATTCGTCACCAAAATCATCCAATTGTATTGCGAGCGTATACTTCAAAAGGAGATGATGCCCAATGAAGACAAACATTGCGCTCTCGCTAAAAAAAAAAGACATATTTATACATCAATAAACCTTCGAACACTGATCAATATTTCAAACTCACATTCGCTGCCTGTAACCTCTACAACAAATCAGCGCGCTGGGCGTGAAACTGGAAGACGATCCACAAGACGATGTTCCTGCCAATAATGAAATAAATGCCTTGATGATGACGCAAAGATGACAATGTTCCTGCCAATAATACACAAAAATATATCTTATTTTTATAGCATATCCTGCAGTACTGTACTGTACTGTACTTACGCTGATGTCGTGCCTCTTCCTGTCTTGGACAGCTGTGGGTGATCGTGCGGCAGCAATATGCAGACTGTCTCGGCCAATACCAGCAACTATGCCTAATTGACGTACAGCGAAGCTTTTATGCTTACCCAAAACCTTTATTGATGTCGTTCCACTTCTTCCTGAGCTGAAGGCTGCAAATAAGTTTCAAAAAACATATAATTATATTATTTCATTACTTTATCAAATGTGCTGTGCACATAAACTTAAATCAAATGTAAATACAATCAGAATAGCTTATGTCTAACAGCTGTTTATGCTGATGCCATTACAATGCTGCATGATATGTAACACATGCAGCATTAAACTATATTATACACCCTGTTAATCTAACGCCATTTATATTTGTAAAGGTTGCTACTTAAGCTACAGTAACAAAGCAAATAAAGAAGCCAATTTAGTTTGGCCCCTAATGTGCATTGCAACGCACGTCAAAGAAAAGCCAAAAGCCATTAAGATTAAAAATCAAGAAACAATAAAAATCAAAATCATTTAATTAAAATATTGTGTACAAATCAAAGCATTAAATTAGAATATTGCAATTGTTAATTATATCAAGGATAATTTTTCGGGGCGCGTGCGTGTGTTGTGTGTGGCTTTGCAGATCACAGAAAATATACAAGTCGTCGCGAATATAAAAAGAAGAAGAGGGAAAACCCAACTGCGAGATTGCTTATTGAAGACATTTATGTGCGAATATGTTTGAAAAAAGGAAAAAAACATAAAATAGCCACACAATGTATGAACAAGTAAAGTGTCTGAGGTGTCAGAGGAGCGGCCTTTGAACCCCACAACAGACTGTACTTCCACTGAATCTACTGATCCGTTATTTAAAATAAAATGGCTTCTGAAGCCTTGCCAACACCAATTTTGCTAAAACCAAAAACAAATCTGCAACGCCAATAGTGATGTAAATGTGATGTCAACTGGGATGTACATTCAAAATAAATCCAATTGATTATTAAAACACGCCAATGAAAAGTCTGAGAGGGCAATGTCATAAATCATCGTTGCCAGTATGATAACTAATGATTTAGTCCAATTGAGTCACTCTGAACTCTCACTCAATGCCCAACAGAATTATATGTAATAAAGATAATCACTCTAAGAATATTGCCAATAATCTAACTCTAATGAATAATAATAGGCCCAATAATTTTCCAATACAAAGTTAAATGCCATATGTTTAATGGCTCACACTCTAGCAATCACATTACCAACTTTTTCAATATTGCTTTTTGGAATGCTGCTGGCCTAAGCAACAAAACATTGGAATTGGAAAATTTCTTATTGCAACATCAAATAGATATAATGATGATTATTGAAACTCGAATTGACCCAAAAGTATATGCAATATCTTCAACACTAGATCCAGCGTCTACAAATATACCAGGCATAGATGGCTACCACGATACTTGCAACTCATCCACAAAGCCATAGAAGTGGTGGTGTTGCTATATTGGTTCGGCACAATATCAAACACATTGCCTTGCAACCAATAAATACTCCTTACTTACAAAGTGCTAATATCGCCGTAACGCTTACCAATAACACTAAAAACATCACGATTTTAGCCGCTGCCTATTGCCCACCACAATTTATTTGGTCCACAAATCATTTTACCAAACTGTTTTCTCATTTTGATAAACTATGTAACAACTGTAACTTTCTAATTTGTGGAGATTGGAACGCTAAGCATGCTTGGTGGGGCAATGTACGAAGCTGCCGAAGAGGTAGAGCCTTAATGGAATGCATCCATGGACACAAACGCTATAATGTTTTGGCAACTGGTGGCCCAACCCACTACCCATATGATAATAGAAAGCGCCCCTCAGCAATTGACTTTGCTATATACGGAGGTATGAAAACTAAAAGCCTTCGAATTTATTCAACAATTGATCTGCAATCAGATATTCCCCATACATATTCAATTGGGTCTTGACTCATCTGCGGTTCCATCGGTACCAAACAAGGATCGAATACTGCCAAAAATGGCAAACATTAAGAAATTTCAAGAATATCTTAATCAACGAATTCTATTAAATACTGAAATCAATTCAGTGCGGACATTGAAGACGCAATCGAAATATTCTATAATAACATATATAATGCAGCATCTGCTGTAGTCCTACTAAAGGACGACTACAACGTCGAGTATATAGTCATCCTCAAACTGGATATATTCTAAATAGCCAAGCCAAAAAACTTTACAACTTAAACGTAATATAAATGTGAATATTATTACTACGCACACCATCAGCCAGGCAGAAGTACAGACTTGTTGAAAACCGATTAAAGAAAGCACTGTCTTTGGCTAAAACTAAACATCTAAATAATTTATGAGCAAATTGATATCCAAGATCGTTACAGAATACAAAAGATGTGGAGTTTACCAATAAACTCAAAAGGCAGCCTGAACCAAACTGGCCACTTAAAGTAGAATCTGGCAATGGCAACAACAGCAGTTCCTGGACTAAGAGCACAGCAGAGAAGGCAGAGGCGTTTGTATCACATCTTGAGCAACGCTTTATGCCCATATATACGAATACTGATGAAGAACGCTCGCAAATTGAAAATGAATTAGAAGAACAACTGCGATCCAAGCATCAGAGAACTACAATTATTAACATCAAATGCAGACAGCTATAATTTATCTTTTCGACCAATCACAGTAAGCGAAATCACAGTTGAAATATACTTGCTAGCAATCCAAAAATCTCCCGGAATTGACAACATTGATAACCATGTTATTAAATCACTACCACAGACGGAATCATATATCTAGCGCTAATATTAACAGATTCTGAGATTCAAATACTTCCCTAAAAAATGGAAATCTGCCGCAATTAAAATGATAATCAAGCCAGGAAAAAGCACTGATAATGTTAAATCTTACCGCCCAATAAATTGGTGGATTTCAAAAATATTGAAAAATACTATTAAATAGACTTTTTGAAAGTAAAGACTTTGCCAATGTGTGCCGGCCATCAATTTGGGTTTAGAAAAGATCATGGGGCTGTACAGCAATTATCTCGGGTAACCCAATTTATAATGAAAGCTTTTGACAAGAAAATACTGCTCGGCAGTCTTTATGAATCAGCGAAGCATTTGATCGTGTATGGCACAATGGGCTTTTGTGCAAGCTAATTAAACTAATTCCTTATCCACTCTTCCAAGTGCTACAAAGCTATCTGCAGGATCGTAGCTTTGTTGTACACTGCAACGATGGCACAGTCTCAAGATTGGGAAAACTAAACGCAGGGGTTCCTCAAGGGAGCGTCCTGGGTCCTATCTTGTACACCATTTATTCTTCCGACATGCCACTTGCTCAGATCTCAGAAGATCATCTCCCAGTTTGGCAACGCAACTTAGATAGCTCATGCATGCTACTATCAACATATGCAGATGACACCATTATTATGGCATCCAATGATAACATTCTTTATGCAACTAGCTCTAATGACCAATATGGCCCGGTTTATGGTCTGGGCAAATAAATGGTGATTTCAATTAATGTTGGAAAAACAGAATGTATTATCACTCGCGAAAGCTAAATCATACTGAAGCATTACTTAGCCCACGCATCCAACGAGTCCCAATTATGAACAAACTCGGCATAATACCTAGGGTTATCCTGGATCGAAGATAGTGCTTAAGGCGCATGTCACTTACCTTGATGAGATTACGTTCATTTTCAAGATTTGAATGGCGTGGGAAGTAGAGTAAGCTGTCCAAAAAATGCAAAGCACTTGTGTATAAGCAGTTAATGGCCCCTGTGTGGCAGTATGCAATCCTGTTTGGGGAGCCAGTGTTTAACCCAAATTCGTCGCTTGAGACTATTCAAAATATCATCATAAGGAGATCCATGAACGCACCTTGGTACACAAGGAACCAGTTGCGAGATGATATAACATCAAGATTTGGATGAAGCTTTTCAACAAGCCAGCAATAGATTTGTAACTCTTAGTATCACCCCAATCAGGAGGCTCGTAAGATACTTCAGAACCATTTGTTCCACAACGCCTAGTGTGGCCTAGATATTCTCAACAATTGCTGAACACTTCATCCTCTACAGAACAACAGCAGATAGCACGAAGACACGCCAACGTCGAGGTGCAGTGGATTGTGAAAAAAAAGATGAATGGGAACAACAACAATTTCGTCCCCACAACCGCCAATACGCTTCAATGAGTGATAATCAATAGTATCGACGTAGGTACAGAATGGATCATCAGTAGAGAAAACCTCATTTCGCTATCCAGACCAACCGTGCGACAACAACTCTGTTCAGGAGCTGCACAGGATGGGGAGAAGCCTCAGCAAGTTGAAAGAAATGAAAAGACCATAATACTTCCGGGAGGTACATGGAAGGCTCCATTAGCGATTAAATTAATAAAGGTCCAGATATTCCGATGAGTACAACCCGAGTCGAACTGTGGAAGAATTCCAAGACGTGAGAGTGGATAGGTCGGCATTAGAACAACTTGGGCAAGAATTGACGTTTTTTTGATAACAGATTCTCAAGAATTTCGTATTATGTCTTCTCAGAATATCTCGTATCAACAGTGGGAGTAGATTCAACTTTATCTTATCTGGCTCTATCTCGCTTTGATGACGAAAAGTGTGTTCTGCCAATAATAAAAATATTTTTTAGTCTGCAGTTCTGATTCAACAGTTCACCGAGGTGGATCGGTGGGCGAGGACTTGGCCTTGCGAAATCCCTCTCTGCAACCCATGGCTTGTGCTGATGTTGTTCTTCTTCCCACCTTGGTGTGGTGGCTGGCAACAGGGGCGACCTCGAAGCCGCAATGAGCAGAACCAACAACTAAAGAGTATCGGTTAATACCAGCAACGTGAGCGAAGCTATTACTTACCCAAATCCCTTATTGATGTCGTCCGTCTTCTTCTGAGTTGAAGGCTGAAATATTCCTGAGTACTGTATGTACTATACTACGCTGATGTAGGCCTCTTCCTGTCTTGGACAGCTGTGGGTGATCTTGCGGCAGAATAGCAGACTGTCGGCCAATACCAGAACTTCCATGCGTACAACGAAGCTTTTCTTACCCAAACCTTATGATGTCGTTGAAGGCTGCAATAATTTTAAAATTATTTTATTTCTTACTTTCTCAAGTGGTGAAAAACTTAAATCAAATTAAATACAACCAGAATAGCTTATCTAACAGCGGTGATAACTCTGTATATTAACACCAGTTAAACTATTCACCCTGTTAATCTAACGCCATTAATATTTGTAAAGGTTGCTACTAAGCTACAGTAACAAAGCAAATAAAGAAGCCAATTTAGTTTGGCCCCTAATGTGCATTGCAACGCACGTCAATGAAGAAAGAAAAAAAAGCCAAACGTTATTAAGATTAAAAATCAAGAAACATTAAAAATCAAAAACATTTATTTAAAATATTGCAAACAAATCAAAAAGATTAAAATTAGAACATTGTAATTATTAATTATTCGTAAATAATTTGTTTTCTGGGCGCGTGCGTGTACTGTGTGTGGCTTTGCGGAGCACAGAAAATATACAATTCGTCGCGTATATAAAAACTCAACCGCGAGATCGCTTATTGCAGACACTTTATGTGCAAATATGTTTAAAAATACGTATAAAAAACCATACAATGTATGGACGGATGATGAGTCTGAGTTATCCGGAGAGCAACCTTTGGACCCCCCACTAGACTGTACTTTTACTGAATATAACGGTCCGTTATTAGAAAACAAAATGTCCTCTGAAGGCACTGCCAACACCAAACCAAATAATAACCAAGAACAAATATGTGATGAAAACAGTGATGTAAATTGTGATGTCATTAATGAAAACTCTAATAATACAATTAAATTATCGCTTAAAGCTAATAAGTCTGGCCAACATATAACCGCAATGCCAACAATCGTAAAGAATAATAATTTTAATCATCATTTTCGCGATAATCAGCATATTAACAAGACTAATTTGACAACTAAAAGCCCGCCAAATCATAATAAGAATGTAGTGTTGTCTCCAAAAAGCCCGCCAAAAGGCAATAAATTGGCGCCAAACGCCAATGACATCGAGTCTCTGCACCATCAAACCACAAGTGATGACCTGCACTCTCTCCCAGGTTTGAGTCAAAGCCATGTAGAGGCTCAGCCAATCCCAACTGAAGAGCTTAATCTGACTGCAGCAGATCTTATGGATGCTGTGCCGAGTACAGGTGCGATTCCGTATCCCACACCCAGGAGAAATACTGCCAGTAACCACCATCCTGCTGATGTTATTAAGCGCAAGGTTATTACTTCTCTTCAACATAGAAAGCGGAAAAACTTTCCACTCTCATTAAGTTTGAAATCTATTAGGAAAACTATGCAGGCACAGCCAGTTGTGCGACTTTATGATGTGAACAAAACCATATCCAAAACTGCACGTGAATCATCCCTCAAAAGGAGACGCATATCCGAACCGCTTATTAGGTCAAATGAGCATATAGAGATAGACGCTAGCAGTTCAGATGAGCGATCTAGAAATGACTCTGGTGCAGATCCCATTCAAGAAGGTTCTAACGCTGACCTTCGCCAACAACAGCAGCAAGCTGAGCAACAACAACAATCTTCTTGGCAAGGATTGCAGAGTGCCAAGCTGCCATCTCTGTTTATTCCAAATGTCAATGAGATCCAGCCACTAATCGACAGGATTAATAGAATTCCAGGTGCGAATAATTATATAACAAAATGCACTCAAGGCAATGGTATCAGAATTCAGTGCAAGGAGACTGATAGCTATAATGCAATTCTGGCATTTCTAAATGCGAATAACACGAACATGCACACATACCAGCTGCCTAGAGAGCGAGGCTTTCGAGTTATCTTTCGTCATCTCCACTACTCCACTCCATGTGACTGGATACGCAACCAGTTAGCTGAACTTGGCTATGTCACTCGCTTCATTAAGGTTATCAAACATCGCTTTACTGGCAAACCAATGAACCTATTTGAGATAGAATTGGAAACACAACTTAATGATGATCATAAGAAGATATGTTCCCTTACAGAAATAGGCAATCAACATATTACAGTAGAAAGGCAACTAAGACGCTCTGATCCTGTGCAGTGTCATCGTTGCCAATCATTTGGCCATAGCAAGAACTACTGTCGCATGCCATTTGTATGTATGAAGTGCTCCGGTGAACACCCCACAACAACATGCACTAAATCCAGAGATGTAGATCCAAAATGTGCTAACTGTACAGGAAAGCACATAGCCAGCTATAAGGGCTGTCCAGCCTTTAAAGAGGAAAAAGCCAAACTCTTGATCAATCGTGTACGCACAGCTAATAAACGAGTCCAGGATCAGCAACTCACAGATCGAAATGCTCAAATCCCAAACTGCCCTGTCTCAGTCGAATACCAGCCAAGTCAGTTACAGCGGCCGCCTCGCCTCCAGGGCCCAATGCAACAGGATCATCAAAGCCAACACCTGCGCAAACATGGGCAACAACAACATGGCCATCAGTCGCCAACCAATACAGCTCTTGCTACTACTAATTCAAATCGTCTGGTATCTAAGAATATAAAGAATATGAGAAGCAATGAAATAAAGCAGCAGCAACAACATCTGAGCACACTTAATAATTCTGTCAATCTTACTTACAGCGAAACTGCCCATAATATAAGCAGACCCAATAAGGTGCGTAATCCAGCTGAGAAACACCTGCAAAACTTTCAGCGCAGACTTCACTTGAAACAACAACAGCAACAACAGGTACAGAACGGGCTCCTTGATGGATTGCCAATGCCATACAGTACCTTCACACGTGCGCTAGATCAAGTAGCTGCTATTAATAACTTAATGGCTAATAAGTTTGATGCTCTTATAAATACACTAAATAATCTGGTAAAGAAATTATAATTATCCTCTAATACTAATTATGTACTACAACTAAACAGCAATTCTAATCATAAAAAAAAAAAACTAAACGATAGTATATCAATCTATATTACAAGTTGTTTGTGCAATAACGTGATATTTCCATATGGTCCACATCAAATTACATTAAAAAAGTTAAGATTACTTTCACACTCGCTACGCTCAAGAACGGCTATACAAATTTTGTAATTTCATAAACAAATCAAAAGAAAAAACTGCGAGTGCAAGAACTATAAAAGCTGCATAACATTTTGTAAAATCGGACAATACATAATTATTAATTGCTACGTATCGAAAAATGTTGCACAAATGGCAACTTATGCTAACACTTAACAACGAATTTTAAATTTGACTGACATTATCGGATCCTAAAAATTTACAAATCTCTGAGCCATGTGTGCCTATGCAAAATTACAAGATTATATACAAGCTTGTAGCAATATGATTAAACATAAACAAATGAAAATTGCGAGTGCGCCAATTGCAAAAGCTGTATGACTTTTTGTACAATCGAATATATAATTTACAAATGTTGCGTATTAGTAAGCACTATATACAAGCACTTAACAAAGATTCGTCACCAAAATCATCCAATTGTATTGCGAGCGTATACTTCAAAAGGAGATGATGCCCAATGAAGACAAACATTGCGCTCTCGCTAAAAAAAAGACATATTTATACATCAATAAACCTTCGAACACTGATCAATATTTCAAACTCACATTCGCTGCCTGTAACCTCTACAACAAATCAGCGCGCTGGGCGTGAAACTGGAAGACGATCCACAAGACGATGTTCCTGCCAATAATGAAATAAATGCCTTGATGATGACGCAAAGATGACAATGTTCCTGCCAATAATAGACAAAAATATATCTTATTTTTATAGCATATCCTGCAGTACTGTACTGTACCGTACTTACGCTGATGTCGTGCCTCTTCCTGTCTTGGACAGCTGTGGGTGATCGTGCGGCAGCAATATGCAGACTGTCTCGGCCAATACCAGCAACTATGCCTAATTGACGTACAGCGAAGCTTTTATGCTTACCCAAAACCTTTATTGATGTCGTTCCACTTCTTCCTGAGCTGAAGGCTGCAAATAAGTTTCAAAAAACATATAATTATATTATTTCATTACTTTATCAAATGTGCTGTGCACATAAACTTAAATCAAATGTAAATACAATCAGAATAGCTTATGTCTAACAGCTGTTTATGCTGATGCCATTACAATGCTGCATGATATGTAACACATGCAGCATTAAACTATATTATACACCCTGTTAATCTAACGCCATTTATATTTGTAAAGGTTGCTACTTAAGCTACAGTAACAAAGCAAATAAAGAAGCCAATTTAGTTTGGCCCCTAATGTGCATTGCAACGCACGTCAAAGAAAAAAAAAAAAAAGCCAAACGTTATTAAGATTAAAAATCAAGAAACATTAAAAATCAAAAACATTTATTTAAAATATTGCAAACAAATCAAAAAGATTAAAATTAGAACATTGTAATTATTAATTATTCGTAAATAATTTGTTTTCTGGGCGCGTGCGTGTACTGTGTGTGGCTTTGCGGAGCACAGAAAATATACAATTCGTCGCGTATATAAAAACTCAACCGCGAGATCGCTTATTGCAGACACTTTATGTGCAAATATGTTTAAAAATACGTATAAAAAACCATACAATGTATGGACGGATGATGAGTCTGAGTTATCCGGAGAGCAACCTTTGGACCCCCCACTAGACTGTACTTTTACTGAATATAACGGTCCGTTATTAGAAAACAAAATGTCCTCTGAAGGCACTGCCAACACCAAACCAAATAATAACCAAGAACAAATATGTGATGAAAACAGTGATGTAAATTGTGATGTCATTAATGAAAACTCTAATAATACAATTAAATTATCGCTTAAAGCTAATAAGTCTGGCCAACATATAACCGCAATGCCAACAATCGTAAAGAATAATAATTTTAATCATCATTTTCGCGATAATCAGCATATTAACAAGACTAATTTGACAACTAAAAGCCCGCCAAATCATAATAAGAATGTAGTGTTGTCTCCAAAAAGCCCGCCAAAAGGCAATAAATTGGCGCCAAACGCCAATGACATCGAGTCTCTGCACCATCAAACCACAAGTGATGACCTGCACTCTCTCCCAGGTTTGAGTCAAAGCCATGTAGAGGCTCAGCCAATCCCAACTGAAGAGCTTAATCTGACTGCAGCAGATCTTATGGATGCTGTGCCGAGTACAGGTGCGATTCCGTATCCCACACCCAGGAGAAATACTGCCAGTAACCACCATCCTGCTGATGTTATTAAGCGCAAGGTTATTACTTCTCTTCAACATAGGAAGCGGAAAAACTATCCACTCTCATTAAGTTTGAAATCTATTAGGAAAACTATGCAGGCACAGCCAGTTGTGCGACTTTATGATGTGAACAAAACCATATCCAAAACTGCACGTGAATCATCCCTCAAAAGGAGACGCATATCCGAACCGCTTATTAGGTCAAATGAGCATATAGAGATAGACGCTAGCAGTTCAGATGAGCGATCTAGAAATGATTCTGGTGCAGATCCCATTCAAGAAGGTTCTAACGCTGACCTTCGCCAACAACAGCAGCAAGCTGAGCAACAACAACAATCTTCTTGGCAAGGATTGCAGAGTGCCAAGCTGCCATCTCTGTTTATTCCAAATGTCAATGAGATCCAGCCACTAATCGACAGGATTAATAGAATTCCAGGTGCGAATAATTATATAACAAAATGCACTCAAGGCAATGGTATCAGAATTCAGTGCAAGGAGACTGATAGCTATAATGCAATTCTGGCATTTCTAAATGCGAATAACACGAACATGCACACATACCAGCTGCCTAGAGAGCGAGGCTTTCGAGTTATCTTTCGTCATCTCCACTACTCCACTCCATGTGACTGGATACGCAACCAGTTAGCTGAACTTGGCTATGTCACTCGCTTCATTAAGGTTATCAAACATCGCTTTACTGGCAAACCAATGAACCTATTTGAGATAGAATTGGAAACACAACTTAATGATGATCATAAGAAGATATGTTCCCTTACAGAAATAGGCAATCAACATATTACAGTAGAAAGGCAACTAAGACGCTCTGATCCTGTGCAGTGTCATCGTTGCCAATCATTTGGCCATAGCAAGAACTACTGTCGCATGCCATTTGTATGTATGAAGTGCTCCGGTGAACACCCCACAACAACATGCACTAAATCCAGAGATGTAGATCCAAAATGTCCTAACTGTACAGGAAAGCACATAGCCAGCTATAAGGGCTGTCCAGCCTTTAAAGAGGAAAAAGCCAAACTCTTGATCAATCGTGTACGCACAGCTAATAAACGAGTCCAGGATCAGCAACTCACAGATCGAAATGCTCAAATCCCAAACTGCCCTGTCTCAGTCGAATACCAGCCAAGTCAGTTACAGCGGCCGCCTCGCCTCCAGGGCCCAATGCAACAGGATCATCAAAGCCAACACCTGCGCAAACATGGGCAACAACAACATGGCCATCAGTCGCCAACCAATACAGCTCTTGCTACTACTAATTCAAATCGTCTGGTATCTAAGAATATAAAGAATATGAGAAGCAATGAAATAAAGCAGCAGCAACAACATCTGAGCACACTTAATAATTCTGTCAATCTTACTTACAGCGAAACTGCCCATAATATAAGCAGACCCAATAAGGTGCGTAATCCAGCTGAGAAACACCTGCAAAACTTTCAGCGCAGACTTCACTTGAAACAACAACAGCAACAACAGGTACAGAACGGGCTCCTTGATGGATTGCCAATGCCATACAGTACCTTCACACGTGCGCTAGATCAAGTAGCTGCTATTAATAACTTAATGGCTAATAAGTTTGATGCTCTTATAAATACACTAAATAATCTGGTAAAGAAATTATAATTATCCTCTAATACTAATTATGTACTACAACTAAACAGCAATTCTAAACATAAAAAAAAAAAAACTAAACGATAGTATATCAATCTATATTACAAGTTGTTTGTGCAATAACGTGATATTTCCATATGGTCCACATCAAATTACATTAAAAAAGTTAAGATTACTTTCACACTCGCTACGCTCAAGAACGGCTATACAAATTTTGTAATTTCATAAACAAATCAAAAGAAAAAAACTGCGAGTGCAAGAACTATAAAAGCTGCATAACATTTTGTAAAATCGGACAATACATAATTATTAATTGCTACGTATCGAAAAATGTTGCACAAATGGCAACTTATGCTAACACTTAACAACGAATTTTAAATTTGACTGACATTATCGGATCCTAAAAATTTACAAATCTCTGAGCCATGTGTGCCTATGCAAAATTACAAGATTATATACAAGCTTGTAGCAATATGATTAAACATAAACAAATGAAAATTGCGAGTGCGCCAATTGCAAAAGCTGTATGACTTTTTGTACAATCGAATATATAATTTACAAATGTTGCGTATTAGTAAGCACTATATACAAGCACTTAACAAAGATTCGTCACCAAAATCATCCAATTGTATTGCGAGCGTATACTTCAAAAGGAGATGATGCCCAATGAAGACAAACATTGCGCTCTCGCTAAAAAAAAAGACATATTTATACATCAATAAACCTTCGAACACTGATCAATATTTCAAACTCACATTCGCTGCCTGTAACCTCTACAACAAATCAGCGCGCTGGGCGTGAAACTGGAAGACGATCCACAAGACGATGTTCCTGCCAATAATGAAATAAATGCCTTGATGATGACGCAAAGATGACAATGTTCCTGCCAATAATACACAAAAATATATCTTATTTTTATAGCATATCCTGCAGTACTGTACTGTACTGTACTTACGCTGATGTCGTGCCTCTTCCTGTCTTGGACAGCTGTGGGTGATCGTGCGGCAGCAATATGCAGACTGTCTCGGCCAATACCAGCAACTATGCCTAATTGACGTACAGCGAAGCTTTTATGCTTACCCAAAACCTTTATTGATGTCGTTCCACTTCTTCCTGAGCTGAAGGCTGCAAATAAGTTTCAAAAAACATATAATTATATTATTTCATTACTTTATCAAATGTGCTGTGCACATAAACTTAAATCAAATGTAAATACAATCAGAATAGCTTATGTCTAACAGCTGTTTATGCTGATGCCATTACAATGCTGCATGATATGTAACACATGCAGCATTAAACTATATTATACACCCTGTTAATCTAACGCCATTTATATTTGTAAAGGTTGCTACTTAAGCTACAGTAACAAAGCAAATAAAGAAGCCAATTTAGTTTGGCCCCTAATGTGCATTGCAACGCACGTCAAAGAAAAAAACCAGTCATTGCGAGATGCATATAACATCAAGACTTTGGATGAAGCTTTTCAACAAGCCAGCAATAGATTTGCTAACTCTTTAGTCAATCACCCCAATCAGGAGGCTCGTAAGATACTTCACGAACCATTTGTTCCACAACGCCTAGTGTGGCCTAGATATTCTCAACAATTGCTGAAACACTTCCATCCTCTACAGCAACAACAGCAGATAGCACATGAAGAACACCTGCCAACGCTACTGAGGATGCAGCTGGATTGTGAAAATGCACAAAGAATTGCAATGCGCGAACAACAACAGCAATTTCGTCCTCCACAACCGCCAATACGCTTCAATGAGATGATAATCAATGAGTATCGACGTAGGTACAGAAATGGACTCATCAGTAGAGAAAACCTCATTTCGCTCATCCAGCACCAACCGATTGCGATCCAACAGCTAATACTACCTGATCTCCAGCTGCAGCCTGCACAGGATGGGGAGAATACGCCTCAGCAAGTTGAAAGATTTAATGAAAAGACCATAAATACTTACCGGCGCAGGTACATGGAAGGCTCCATTACTAGACCTGAATTAGAAATCCTAATAAAAGACCAGCCAATCCAAATTCAGCAACTAATAATCCCTGACATGAGATTACAACAAACCCATGCTGAGTCGCAACAATTGATGGAACAGCCAATTCCAATTGACGATGAGCAATTGCTGGAAATGAGGATCGGCAATTTGCAGCAACAACTTGGGCAAGAAATTGACGAATTAATATTATCTGATTGATACACAGAAATGTCTTCAAGACATTTAATTCTGTACTTGTCATGACATCTTCTTCAGAAATAAATCACATCGTAAATCTAACCAGCAATCATGACGGCCTACGACTAGCAATCATCAACATGTTAATGCTTAAATCCTTGATGCCTCTAATCATCGCTTTTGATGACGAAAAGATGACGATGTTCCTGCCAATAATAAAAATGATCTTCTCTTTATAGCATACTCTGCAGTTCTGTACTATTTCAACAGAATAATCACCATTCTGACTAGGATGGACTCGGCTGGGCGAGGACTTGGCCTTGCGAAAATCCCTCTTCTGCAACCCATGGCTTGTGCTGATGTTGTTCTTCTTCCCACCTTGGTGTGGTGGCTGGCAACAGTGGGCGACCTCGAAGCCGCAATGAGCAGAACCAACAACTAAAGAGTATCGGTTAATACCAGCAACGTGCAGCGAAGCTATCTCACTTACCCAAATCCCTTATTGATGTCGTCCGTCTTCTTCCTGAGTTGAAGGCTGAAATCATATCCTGCAGTACTGTACTGTACTATACTTACGCTGATGTAGTGCCTCTTCCTGTCTTGGACAGCTGTGGGTGATCTTGCGGCAGCAATATGCAGACTGTCTCGGCCAATACCAGCAACTATGCCTAATTGACGTACAACGAAGCTTTTATGCTTACCCAAAACCTTTATTGATGTCGTTGAAGGCTGCAAATAAGTTTTAAAAACATATAATTTATACTATTTCATTACTTTCTCACATGTGCTGTGCACATAAACTTAAATCAAATGTAAATACAACCAGAATAGCTTATGTCTAACAGCTGTTTATGCTGATGCCATTACAATGCTGCATGATATGTAACACATGCAGCATTAAACTATATTATACACCCTGTTAATCTAACGCCATTAATATTTGTAAAGGTTGCTACTTAAGCTACAGTAACAAAGCAAATAAAGAAGCCAATTTAGTTTGGCCCCTAATGTGCATTGCAACGCACGTCAATGAAAAAAACCTATTTAAATAGGTCTGGACCCGGTCTGAACACTTTTAGTTTTCAAAGTGCTCCCAGTGGACTTTGACCGGCCTATTATAGCAGTTTGTGGCCATTGCTGCCTATTTAAATAGGT
>JAWNPT010000115.1:0-189280 GCA_035047365.1 Drosophila ustulata
CCTTTTTTCATATAGAAATGTTCCCAAATAAAATTTTTTTTGCATGTAAACTTTTTATTTCTTAAGCAATTTATTTCACATGTGATAATTATAGCTCTTATGAATATATCAAAATGATATAGTTTTAACATGTGAAACATTTTTTTGAGACACACTTGTATTGATTACCATCTTCCAATATAGCTTTATGTCGCATTAATTTATTAATAAAACATTTAACTTCAATATTTTATCAATCCATATAATATGTGACCTATGCCGGCAACATATTACTCATCGGTCATATGAATTTCAAATGTGAAATTTTTTTCATATAACATGCCCTGCGGGACACCACTCACCTGTAGATGTTTTGTCACACGTTTTCCGAAAGGTGACATTTTTTCATATGAAACTTTTTCACAAAGGAAATTTTTTCATATGCAAAATTTGCATGACTTCAATAAATTTTATGATATTCAATATGAATAATTTTGTTTTTAAATTTTGTGTCAATAAGAGAAAAATTACTATATTTGACACACACAACTTCAGAGTCATATGAGTTTCACATGTTAAAATGTTTTCATATTACGTTGCTTGCGCGACACTACTTCCCTACAAAGGTTTTGTGACACGTTTTCCGAAAGGTTGTCTTTTTATACCCGCTACCCATAGGGTAGAAGGGTATTATAACTTAGTGCCAACAGAAAATGTATGTAACAGGCAGAAGGAGGCATCTCCGACCCCATAAAGATATATATTCTTGATCAGTGTCAACAGCCGAGACGATATAGCCATGTCCGTCTGTCCGTCTGTCCGTCTGTCCGTCTGTCTGTCTGTATGAACACCTGGATCTCAGAGACTATAAGACATAGAAACACCAAATTTGGCAAAAAGGTTTCTTTATACCCTACGCAGATCAAGTTTATTTCAAAAGTTGGATGCCACGCCCCCTTCGCCCACAATAAGCATTAATCTAGAATGAGTCAAGTTCTTTTTTTGTAAATTGCGTATAACTCCAAAAGTTCTTCGTGTAATGATGTGTAATTTAGTAACCCATCTCCGCTTGACACTTTTAATATACCCTGTAATTTTGGAACAAATCGGATAAGTAGAACAAAAGTTATTTGTTAAAGTTTTTATCAAAATTTTTGTGTCCAATGCATATGGACGTATTAAGTGTGTGAATGACCTAGAGATATCAAATTTGGTGACAGTATTCGTGTAGGTCTTACGCAGATCAAGTGTGTTTTAGATTTTTGCCACGCCCCTTTCCGCCCCCAAAATCTGTAAAAGCCGTAATAATAGACCTAGAGCATTGAATTTTGGTGTGCATAATAATAATGATAGTCTGAATGACTCCTGTGAATTTGGTTGATCGAATAAAAAACGAGGAAGTTATTAAAGAATCAATTTTATATGCAAAATTCACTTGCAGCTCCTCGCGCTTTGTTTGTTTAGATGACAGTGTGACCATGTCGGTGTTGTGAAAATATATACAAACAAAACACAAGTTTCAGTATATTTTTGGTATATTTGTTGTTAAAATATCATTTAAATTTATTGTTTTCTCTCGAAATGGGTTTCGGGTATCATACGGTCGAGCACTCTCGACTGTAGCTTTCTTACTAGTTTCATATAGAAATTTTCTCAAATAAAATTTTTTTTTCATGTAAATTTTTTGTTTCTTAAGCTATTTATTTCACATGTGATAATTATAGCTCTTATGAATATATCAAAATTATGTAGTATTAACATGTGAAATATTTTTTTTTGAGACACACTTGTATTGAGTACCATCTTGCAACATAGCATTATGTTGCATTAATTTATTAATAAAACATTTAACTTCAATATTTTATCAATCCATATAATATGTGACCTATGCCGGCAACATATTACTCATAGGTCATATGAATTTCAAATGTGAAATTTTTTTTTATATAACATGCCTTGCGCGACACCACTCTCCTGTAGATGTTTTGTGACACGTTTTCCGAAAGGTAGCCTTTTTTCATATAGAAATTTTCCCAAATAAAAATTTTTTTTGCATGTAAACTTTTTATTTCTTAAGCAATTTATTTCACATGTGAAATTTATAACTCTTATAAATATCAAAATGATGTAGTTTTAACATGTGAAATATTTTTTTGAGACACACTTGTATTAAGTACCATCTTGCAATATAGCATTATGATGCATTAATTTAATAATAAAACATTTAACTTCAATATTTTATCAATCCATATAATATGTGACCTATGCCGGCAATATATTTCTCCACGGTCATATAAATTTCATATGAAAATTTTTTTTCATAAAACATGCCGTGCGCGACGCCATTCCCCTATAGAGGTTTTGTGACACGTTTTTCGAAATGTAGCCTTTTTTCATATAGAAATTTTCCCAAATAAAAATATTTTTTGCATGTAAACTTTTTATTTCTTAAGCAATTTATTTCACATGTGAAATGTATAACTCTTATAAATATATCAAAATGATGTAGTTTTAACATGTGAAATATTTTTTTGAGACACACTTGTATTGAGAACCATCTTGCAATATATCATTTTTTTGCATTAATTTAATAATAAAACATTTAACTTCAATATTTTATCAATCTATATAATATGTGACCTATGCCGGCAACATATTACGCTACGGTCATTTGAATTTCGTATGTGAAATTTTTTTCATATAACATGCCTTGCGCGACACCACTCCTCCGTATAGGTTTCGAGACACGTTTTCCGAAAGGTAGCCTTTTTTCATATAGAAATGTTCCCAAATAAAATTTTTTTTGCATGTAAACTTTTTATTTCTTAAGCAATTTATTTCACATGTGATAATTATAGCTCTTATGAATATATCAAAATGATAAAGTTTTAACATGTGAAACATTTTTTTTGAGACACACTTGTATTGATTACCATCTTCCAATATAGCTTTATGTTGCATTAACTTATTAATAAAACATTTAACTTTAATATTTTATCAATTCGTATAATATGTGACCTTTGCCGGCAACATATTACTCATAGGTCATATGAATTTCAAATGTGAAATTTTTTTTATATAACATGCCTTTCGCGACACCACTCACCTGTAGATGTTTTGTGACACGTTTTTCGAAAGGTGACATTTTTTCATTTGAAACTTTTTCTGAAAGGAAATTTTTTCATATGCAAAATTTGCATGACTTCAATAAATTTTATGATATTCAATATGAATAATTTTGTTTTTAAATTTTGTGTCAATAAGAGAAAAATTACTATATTTGACACACACAACTTCACAGCCATATGAGTTTCACATGCTAAAATTTTTTCATATTACGTTGCTTGCGCGACACTACTTCCCTACAAAGGTTTTGTGACAAGTTTTCCGAAAGGTTGTCTTTTTTCATATAGAAATTTTCTCAAATAAAATTTTTTTTTCATGTAAATTTTTTGTTTCTTAAGCAATTTATTTCACATGTGATAATTATAGCTCTTATGAATATATCAAACTGATATAGTTTTAACATGTGAAACATTTTTTTTGAGACACACTTGTATTGATTACCATCTTCCAATATAGCTTTACGTTGCATTAATTTATTAATAAAACATTTAACTTTAATATTTTATCAATTTATATAATATGTGACCTTTGCCGGCAACATATAATTCCACGGTCATATGAATTTCATATGTAAAATTGTTTTTCATATATCATGCCTTGCGCGACACCATTCCTCCATAGAGGTTTTGTGAAACGTTTTCCGAAAGGTAGACTTTTTTGATATGAAACTTTTTCACAAATGAAATTTTTTTCACATGTTAATTTTATATTTCATTAGCAACTTATTTCACATGTGAAATTTATAGCTCTTATGAATATATCAAAATGATGTAGTTTTAACATGTGAAATATTTTTTTTGAGACACACTTGTATTGATTACCATCTTCCAATATAGCTTTATGTTGCATTAATTTATAAATAAAATATTTAACTTCAATATTTTATCAATCCATATAATATGTGACCTATGCCGGCAACATACTACTCATCGGTCATATGAATTTCAAATGTGAAATTTTTTTATATAACATGCCTTCCGCGACACCACTCCTCCGTAGAGGTTTCGAGACACGTTTTTCGAAAGGTAGCCTTTTTTCATATAGAAATGTTCCCAAATAAAATTTTTTTTAATGTAAACTTTTTATTTCTTAAGCAATTTATTTCAAATGTGATAATTATAGCTCTTATGAATATATCAAAATGATGTAGTTTTAACATGTGAAATATTTTTTTTAAGACACACTTGTATTGATTACCATCTTCCAATATAGCTTTATGTTGCATTAATTTATTAATAAAACATTTAACTTCAATATTTTATCAATCCATATAATATGTGACCTATGCCGGCAACATATTACACATCGGTCATATGAATTTCAAATGTGAAATTTTTTTCATATAACATGCCTTGCGCGACACCACTC
Organism: Drosophila ustulata; assembly: GCA_035047365.1. NCBI lineage: Eukaryota > Metazoa > Arthropoda > Insecta > Diptera > Drosophilidae > Drosophila > Drosophila ustulata. Next base: position 4,474 of record JAWNPT010000115.1, read on the forward strand.
ACCTGTAGATGTTTTGTGACACGTTTTCCGAAAGGTGACTTTTTTTCATATAGAAATGTTCTCAAATTAATTTTTTTTTTCATGTAAATTTTTTATTTCTTAAGCAATTTATTTGACATGTGATGGTTATAACTCTTATGATTATATCAAAATGATGTAGTTTTAAGATGTGAAATATTTTTTTTGAGACACACTTGTATTGAGTACCATCTTGCAATATAGCATTATGTTGCAATAATTTAATAATAAAACATTTAACTTTAATATTTTATCAATCCATATAATATGTGACCTATGCCGGCAATATATTACTCCACGGTCATATGAATTTCATATGAGAAATTTTTTTCATAAAACATGCCTTTCGCGACGCCATTTCCCTATAGAGGTTTTGTGACACGTTTTCCGAAAGGTAGACTTTTTTGATATGAAACTTTTTCTCAAATTAAATTTTTTTCACATGTTAATTTTTTATTTTATAAGCAATTTATTTCACATGTGCAATTTATAGCTCTTATGAATATATCAAAATTATGTAGTTTTAACATGTGATATATTTTTTTTGAGACACACTTGTATTGAGTACCATCTTGCAACATAGCATTATGTTGCATAAATTTAATAATAGAACATTTAACTTCAATATTTTATCAATCCATATAATATGTGACCTATGCCGGCAACATATTACTCATCGGTCACATGAATTTCAAATGTGAAATTTTTTTCATATAACATGCCTTGCGCGACACCACTCACCTGTAGATGTTTTGTGACACGTTTTCCGAAAGGTGACTTTTTTCATATGAAACTTTTTCTCAAATAAAATTTTTTTTCATGTAAATTTTTTATTTCTTAAGCAATTTATTTCACATGTGATGGTTATAACTCTTATGAATATATCAAAATGATGTAGTTTTAACATGTGAAATATTTTTTTTGAGACACACTTGTATTGAGTACCATCTTGCAATATAGCATTATGTTGCATTAATTCAATAATAAAACATTTAACTTCAATATTTTATCAATCCATATAATATGTGACCTATGCCGGCAATATATTACTCCACGGTCATATGAATTTCATATGAGAAATTTTTTTCATAAAACATGACTTTCGCGACGCCATTTCCCTATAGAGGTTTTGGGACACGTTTTCCGAAAGGTAGCCTTTTTTCATATAGAAATTTTCCCAAATAAAAATTTTTTTGCATGTAAACTTTTTATTTCTTAAGCAATTTATTTCACATGTGATGGTTATAACTCTTATGAATATATCAAAATGATATAGTTTTAACATGTGAAATATTTTTTTTGAGACACACTTGTATTGAGTACCATCTTGCAATATATCATTTTTTTGCATTAATTTAATAATAAAACATTTAACTTCAATATTTTATCAATCCATATAATATGTGACCTATGGCGGCATCATATTACTCATCGAACATATGAATTTCAAATGTGAAATTTTTTTCATGTAACATGCCTTGCGCGACACCACTCACCTGTAGATGTTTTGTGACACGTTTTCCGAAAGGTAGACTTTTTTGATATGAAACTTTTTCTCAAATTAAATTTTTTTCACATGTTAATTTTATATTTTATAAGCTATTTATTTCACATGTGATAATTATAGCTCTTATATATATATCAAAATTAAGTAGTTTTAACATGTGAAATATTTTTTTTGAGACACACTTGTATTGAGTACCATCTTTCAACATAGCATAATGTTGCATTAATTTAATAATAGAACATTTAACTTCAATATTTTATCAATCCATATAATATGTGACCTATGCCGGCAACATATTACTCATCGGTCATGTGAATTTCAAATGTGAAATTTTTTTCATATAACATGGCTTGCGCGACACCACTCACCTGTAGATGTTTTGTGACACGTTTTCCGAAAGGTAGCCTTTTTTCGTATAGAAAATTTCCCAAATAAAAATTTTTTTGCATGTAAACTTTTTATTTCTTAAGCAATTTATTTCACATGTGCTAATTATACTATTATGAATATATCAAAATGATATAGTTTTAACATGTGAAACATTTTTTTGAGACACACTTGTATTGATTACCATCTTATAATATAGCTTTATGTTGCATTAATTTATTAATAAAACATTTAACTTCAATATTTTATCAATCCATATAATATGTGACCTATGCCGGCAACATATTACTCATCGGTCATATGAATTTCAAATGTGAAATTTTTTTTATATAACACGCCTTGCGCGACACCACTCACCTGTAGATGTTTTGTGACACGTTTTCCAAAAGGTGACTTTTTTTCATATTAAACCTTTTCTCAAATAAATTTTTTTTTCATGTAAATTTTTTATTTCTTAAGCAATTTATTTCACATGTGATGGTTATACCTCTTATGAATATATCAAAATGATGTAGTTTTAACATGTGAAATATTTTTTTTGAGACACACTTGTATTGAGTACCATCTTGCAATATAGCATTATGTTGCATTAATTTAATAATAAAACATTTAACTTCAATATTTTATCAATCCATATAATATGTGACCTATGCCGGCAATATATTACTCATCGGTCATATGAATTTCAAATGTAAAATTTTTTTCATATAACATGCCTTGCGCGACACCACTCACCTGTAGATGTTTTGTGAAACGTTTTCCGAAAGGTGACATTTTTTCATATGAAACTTTTTCTCAAAGGAAATTTTTTTCATATGCAAAATTTGCATGACTTCTATAAATTTTATGATATTCAATATGAATAATTTTGTTTTTAAATTTTGTGTCAATAAGAGAAAAATTACTATATTTGACACACACAACTTCACAGTCATATGAGTTTCACATGTTAAAATTTTTTCATATTACGTTGCTTGCGCGACACTACTTCCCTACAAAGGTTTTGTGACAAGTTTTCCGAAAGGTTGTCTTTTTTCTTATAGAAATTTTCTCAAATAAAATTTTTTTTCATGTAAATTTTTTGTTTCTTAAGCAATTTATTTCACATGTGCTAATTATAGCTCTTATGAATATATCAAAATGATATAGTTTTAACATGTGAAACATTTTTTTTGAGACACACTTGTATTGATTACCATCTTCCAATATAGCTTTATGTTGCATTAATTTATATATAAAACATTTAACTTCAATATTTTATCAATTCATATAATATGTGACCTTTGCCGGCAACATATAATTCCACGGTCATATGAATTTCATATGTAAAATTTTTTTCATATATCATGCCTTGCGCGACACCACTCCTCCATAGAGGCTTTGTGAAACGTTTTCCGAAAGGTAGACTTTTTAATATGAGACTTTTTCTCAAATTAAATTTTTTTTCACATGTTAATTTTATATTTCATAAGCAATTTATTTCACATGTGAAATTTATAGCTCTTATGAATATATCAAAATTATGTAGTTTTAACATGTGAAATATTTTTTTTTGAGACAAACTTGTATTGAGTACCATCTTGCAAACATAGCATTATGTTGCATCAATTTAATAATAGAACATTTAACTTCAATATTTTATCAATCCATATAATATGTGACCTATGCCGGCAACATATTACTCATCGGTCATATGAATTTCAAATGTGAAATTTTTTTCATATAACATGCCTCGCGCCACTACTCACCTGTATATGTTTTGTGACACGTTTTCCGAAAGGTAGCCTTTTTCGTATAAAAACTTTCCCAAAATTTTTTTTCATGTAAATTTTTTATTTCTTAAGCAATTTATTTCACATGTGATGGTTATAACTCTTATGAATATATCAAAATGATGTAGTTTTAACATGTGAAATATTTTTTTTGAGACACACTTGTATTGAGTACCATCTTGCAATATAGCATTATGTTGCATTAATTCAATAATAAAACATTTAACTTCAATATTTTATCAATCCATATAATATGTGACCTATGCCGGCAATATATTACTCCACGGTCATATGAATTTCATATGAGAAATTTTTTCATAAAACATGACTTTCGCGACGCCATTTCCCTATAGAGGTTTTGGGACACGTTTTCCGAAAGGTAGCCTTTTTTCATATAGAAATTTTCCCAAATAAAAATTTTTTTGCATGTAAACTTTTTATTTCTTAAGCAATTTATTTCACATGTGATGGTTATAACTCTTATGAATATATCAAAATGATATAGTTTTAACATGTGAAATATTTTTTTTGAGACACACTTGTATTGAGTACCATCTTGCAATATATCATTTTTTTGCATTAATTTAATAATAAAACATTTAACTTCAATATTTTATCAATCCATATAATATGTGACCTATGGCGGCATCATATTACTCATCGAACATATGAATTTCAAATGTGAAATTTTTTTCATGTAACATGCCTTGCGCGACACCACTCACCTGTAGATGTTTTGTGACACGTTTTCCGAAAGGTAGACTTTTTTGATATGAAACTTTTTCTCAAATTAAATTTTTTTCACATGTTAATATTATATTTTATAAGCTATTTATTTCACATGTGATAATTATAGCTCTTATATATATATCAAAATTAAGTAGTTTTAACATGTGAAATATTTTTTTTGAGACACACTTGTATTGAGTACCATCTTTCAACATAGCATAATGTTGCATTAATTTAATAATAGAACATTTAACTTCAATATTTTATCAATCCATATAATATGTGACCTATGCCGGCAACATATTACTCATCGGTCATGTGAATTTCAAATGTGAAATTTTTTTCATATAACATGGCTTGCGCGACACCACTCACCTGTAGATGTTTTGTGACACGTTTTCCGAAAGGTAGCCTTTTTTCGTATAGAAAATTTCCCAAATAAAAATTTTTTTGCATGTAAACTTTTTATTTCTTAAGCAATTTATTTCACATGTGCTAATTATAACTATAGAATATATCAAAATGATATAGTTTTAACATGTGAAACATTTTTTTGAGACACACTTGTATTGATTACCATCTTATAATATAGCTTTATGTTGCATTAATTTATTAATAAAACATTTAACTTTAATATTTTATCAATCCATATAATATGTGACCTATGCCGGCAACATATTACTCATCGGTCATATGAATTTCAAATGTGAAATTTTTTTATATAACACGCCTTGCGCGACACCACTCACCTGTAGATGTTTTGTGACACGTTTTCCAAAAGGTGACTTTTTTTCATATTAAACCTTTTCTCAAATAAATTTTTTTTTTCATGTAAACTTTTTATTTCTTAAGCAATTTATTTCACATGTGATGGTTATACCTCTTATGAATATATCAAAATGATGTAGTTTTAACATGTGAAATATTTTTTTTGAGACACACTTGTATTGAGTACCATCTTGCAATATAGCATTATGTTGCATTAATTTAATAATAAAACATTTAACTTCAATATTTTATCAATCCATATAATATGTGACCTATGCCGGCAACATATTACTCATCGGTCATATGAATTTCAAATGTAAAATTTTTTTCATATAACATGCCTTGCGCGACACCACTCACCTGTAGATGTTTTGTGACACGTTTTCCGAAAGGTGACATTTTTTCATATGAAACTTTTTCTCAAAGGAAATTTTTTCATATGCAAAATTTGCATGACTTCTATAAATTTTATGATATTCAATATGAATAAGTTTGTTTTTAAATTTTGTGTCAATAAGAGAAAATTACTATATTTGACACACACAACTTCACAGTCATATGAGTTTCACATGTTAAAATTTTTTCATATTACGTTGCTTGCGCGACACTACTTCCCTACAAAGGTTTTGTGACAAGTTTTCCGAAAGGTTGTCTTTTTTCTTATAGAAATTTTCTCAAATAAAATTTTTTTTTCATGTAAATTTTTTGTTTCTTAAGCAATTTATTTCACATGTGCTAATTATAGCTCTTATGAATATATCAAAATGATATAGTTTTAACATGTGAAACATTTTTTTTGAGACACACTTGTATTGATTACCATCTTCCAATATAGCTTTATGTTGCATTAATTTATATATAAAACATTTAACTTCAATATTTTATCAATTCATATAATATGTGACCTTTGCCGGCAACATATAATTCCACGGTCATATGAATTTCATATGTAAAATTTTTTTCATATATCATGCCTTGCGCGACACCACTCCTCCATAGAGGCTTTGTGAAACGTTTTCCGAAAGGTAGACTTTTTTAATATGAGACTTTTTCTCAAATTAAATTTTTTTCACATGTTAATTTTATATTTCATAAGCAATTTATTTCACATGTGAAATTTATAGCTCTTATGAATATATCAAAATTATGTAGTTTTAACGTGTGAAATATTTTTTTTTGAGACACACTTGTATTGAGTACTTTCTTGCAAACATAGCATTATGTTGCATTAATTTAATAATAGAACATTTAACTTCAATATTTTATCAATCCATATAATATGTGACCTATGCCGGCAACATATTACTCATCGGTCATATGAATTTCAAATGTGAAATTTTTTTCATATAACATGCCTCGCGCCACTACTCACCTGTATATGTTTTGTGACACGTTTTCCGAAAGGTAGCCTTTTTTCGTATAGAAACTTTCCCAAATAAGAATTTTTTTGCATGTAAACTTTTTATTTCTTAAGCAATTTATTTCACATATGATAATTATAGCTCTTATGAATATATCAAAATGATATAGTTTTAACATGTGAAACATTTTTTTTTGAGACACAATTGTATTGAGTACCATCTTGCATTATAGCATTTTTTTTGCATTAATTTAATAATAAAACATTAAACTTCAATATTTTATTAATCCATATAATATGTGACCTATGCCGGCAATATATTTCTCCACGGTCAAATGAATTTCGTATGAGAAATTTTTTTCATAAAACTTGCCTTGCGCGACACCACTCACCTGTAGATGTTTTGTGACACGTTTTTCGAAAGGTGACATTTTTTCATATGAATCTTTTTCTGAAAGGAAATTTTTTTTCATATGCTAAATTTGCATGACTTCAATAAATTTTATGATATTCAATATGAATAATTTTAGTTTTTAAATTTTGTGTCAATAAGAGAAAAATTACTATATTTTAAAAAAAAGGACACACACAACTTCACAGTCATATGAGTTTCAAATGTTAAAATTTTTTCATATTACGTTGCTTGCGCGACACTACTTCCCTACAAAGGTTTTGTGACAAGTTTTCCGAAAGGTTGTCTTTTTTCATATAGAAATTTTCCCAAATAAAATTTTTTTTTCATGTAAATTTTTTGTTTCTTAAGCAATTTATTTCACATGTGATAATTATAGCTCTTATGAATATATCAAAATGATATAGTTTTAACATGTGAAACATTTTTTTGAGACACACTTGTATTGAGAACCATCTTGCAATATATCATTTATTTGCATTAATTTAATAATAAAACATTTAACTTCAATATTTTATCAATCCATATAATATGTGACCTATGCCGGCAACATATTACTCATCGGTCATATGAATTTCAAATGTGAAATTTTTTTCATATAACATGCCTTGCGGGACACCACTCACCTGTAGATGTTTTGTGACACGTTTTCCGAAAGGTGACATTTTTTCATATGAAACTTTTTCACAAGGGAAATTTTTTTCATATGCAAAATTTGCATGACTTCAATAAATTTTATGATATTCAATATGAATAATTTTGTTTTTAAATTTTGTGTCAATAAAAGAAAAATTACCATATTTGACACACACAACTTCACAGTCATATGAGTTTCACATGTTAAAATATTTTCATATTACGTTGCTTGCGCGACACTACTTCCCTACAAAGGTTTTGTGACACGTTTTCCGAAAAGTTGTCTTTTTTCATATAGAAATTTTCTCAAATAAAATTATTTTTTCATGTAAATTTTTTGTTTCTTAAGCTATTTATTTCACATGTGATAATTATAGCTCTTATGAATATATCAAAATGATATAGTTTTAACATGTGAAACATTTTTTTTGAGACACACTTGTATTGATTACCATCTTCCAATATAGCTTTATGTTGCATTAATTTATTAATAAAACATTTAACTTCAATATTTTATCAATTCATATAATATGTGACCTTTGCTGGCAACATATAATTCCACGGTCATATGAATTTCATATGTGAAATTTTTTTCATATATCATGCCTTGCCCGACACCACTCCTCCATAGAGGTTTTGTGAAACGTTTTCCGAAAGGTAGACTTTTTTGATATAGAAACTTTTTCTCAAATCAAATTTTTTTCACATGTTAATTTTATATTTCATAAGCAATTTATTTCACATGTGAAATTTATAGCTCTTATGAATATATCAAAATTATGTAGTTTTAACATGTGAAATATTTTTTTTTTTGAGACACACTTGTATTGAGTACCATCTTGCAACATAGCATTATGTTGCATTAATTTAATAATAGAACATTTAACTTCAATATTTTATCAATCCATATAATATGTGACCTATGCCGGCAACATATTACTCATCGGTCATGTGAATTTCAAATGTGAAATTTTTTTCATATAACATGCCTTGCGCGACACTACTCACCTATAGAGGTTTTGTGACACGTTTTCCGAAAGGTAGCCTTTTTTTCGTATAGAAATTTTCTCAAATAAAAATTTTTTTGCATGTAAACTTTTTTATTTCTTAAGCAATTTATTTCACATGTGCTAATTATAGCTCTTATGAATATATCAAAATGATATAGTTTTAACATGTGAAACATTTTTTTGAGACACACTTGTATTGATTACCATCTTCCAATATAGCTTTATGTTGCATTAATTTATTAATAAAACATTTAACTTCAATATTTTATCAATCCATATAATATGTGACCTATGCCGGCAACATATTACTCATAGGTCATATGAATTTCAAATGTGACATTTTTTTCATATAACATGCCTTGCGCGACACCACTCACCTGTAGATGTTTTGTGACACGTTTTCCGAAAGGTAGCCTTTTTTCATATAGAAATTTTCCCAAATAAAAAAATTTTTGCATGTAAACTTTTTATTTCTTAAGCAATTTATTTCACATGTGAAATTTATAACTCTTGTGAATATATCAAAATGATGTAGTTTTAACATGTGAAATATTTTTTTTTGAGACACACTTGTATTGATTACCATCTTCCAATATATATTTATGTGGCATTAATTTAATAATAAAACATTTAACTTCAATATTTTATCAATCCATATAATATGTGACCTTTGCCGGCAATATATTTCTCCATCGGTCATATAAATTTCATATGAGAAATTTTTTTCATAAAACATGCCTTTCGCGACGCCATTCCCCTATAGAGGTTTTGTGACACGTTTTCCGAAAGGTAGCCCTTTTTTCATATAGAAATTTTTCCCAAATAAAAATATTTTTTGCATGTAAACTTTTTATTTCTTAAGCAATTTATTTCACATGTGATGGTTATAACTCTTATGAATATATCAAAATGATGTAGTTTTAACATGTGAAATATTTTTTTGAGACACACTTGTATTGATTACCATCTTCCAATATAGCTTTATGTTGCATTAATTTATTAATAAAACATTTAACTTCAATATTTTTTAAATCCATATAATATGTGCCCTATGCCGGCAACATATTACTCATCGGTCATATGAATTTCATATGTGAAATTTTTTTCATAAAACATGCCTGGCGCGACACCACTTCCTCCGTAGAGGTTTCGAGACACGTTTTCCGAAAGGTAGCCTTTTTTCATATAGAAATTTTCCCAAATAAAATTTTTTTTGCATGTAAACTTTTTATTTCTTAACCAATTTATTTCACATGTGATAATTATAGCTCTTATGAATATATCAAAATGATAAAGTTTTAACATGTGAAACATTTTTTTGAGACACACTTGTATTGATTACCATCTTCCAATATAGCTTTATGTTCCATTAATTTATTAATAAAACATTTAACTTCAATATTTTTTAAATCCATATAATATGTGCCCTATGCCGGCAACATATTACTCATCGGTCATATGAATTTCAAATGTGAAATTTTTTTCATATAACATGCCTTGCGCGACACCACTCACCTGTAGATGTTTTGTGACACGTTTTCCGAAAAGTGACCTTTTTTCATATAGAAACTTTTTCTCAAATAAAATTATTTTTTCATGTAAATTTTTTATTTCTTAAGCCATTTATTTCACATGTGATGGTTATAACTCTTATGAATATATCAAAATGATGTAGTTTTAACATGTGAAATATTTTTTTTGAGACACACTTGTATTGAGTACCATCTTGCAATATAGCATTATGTTGCATTAATTTAATAATAAAACATTAAACTTCAATATTTAATCAATCCATATAATATGTGACCTATGCCGGCAATATATTTCTCACACGGTCAAATGAATTTCGTATGAGAAATTTTTTTCATAAACATGCCTTGCGCGACACTACTCACCTGTAGATGTTTTGTGACACGTTTTCCGAAAGGTGACATTTTTTCATATGAAACTTTTTTCTGAAAGGAAATTTTTTTCATATGCTAAATTTGCATGACTTCAATGCAAAATTTTATGATATTCAATATGAATAATTTTGTTTTTAAATTTTGTGTCAATAAGAGAAAAAATTACTATATTTGACACACACAACTTCACAGTCATATGAGTTTCAAATGTTAAAATTTTTTTTCATATTACGTTGCGTTGTGCTACACTACTTCCCTACAAATGTTTTGTGACACGTTTTCCGAAAAGTTGTCTTTTTTCATATAGAAATTTTCTCAAATAAAATTATTTTTTCATGTAAATTTTTTGTTTCTTAAGCTATTTATTTCACATGTGATAATTATAGCTTTTATGAATATATCAAAATGATATAGTTTTAACATGTGAAACATTTTTTTGAGACACACTTGCATTGCTTTCCATCTTCCAATATAGCTTTTTACGTTGCATTAATTTATTAATAAAACATTTAACTTCAATATTTTATCAATTCATATAATATGTGACCTTTGCCGGCAACATATAATTCCACGGTCATATGAATTTCATATGTAAAATTGTTTTTCACATATCATGCCTTGCGCGACACCACTTCTCCATAGAGGTTTTGTGAAACGTTTTCCGAAAGGTAGACTTTTTTTGATATGGAAACTTTTTCTCAAATTCCATTTCTTTCACATGTTATTTTTATGTTTCATAAGCAATTTATTTCACATGTGAAATTTATAGCTCTTTATGAATATATCAAAATGATATAGTTTTAACATGTGAAACAATTTTTTTGAGACACACTTGTATTGAGAACCATCTTGCAATATATCATTTTTTTGCATTATTTTAATAATAAAACATTTAACTTCAATATTTTATCAATCCATATAATATGTGACCTATGCCGGCAACATGTTACTCATCGGTCATATGAATTTCAAATGTGAAATTTTTTTATATAACATGCCTTGCGCGACACCACTCACCTCTAGATGTTTTGTGACACGTTTTCCGAAAGGTAGCCTTTTTTTCATATAGAAATGTTCCCAAATAAAAATTTTTTTGCATGTAAACTTTTTATATCTTAAGCACTTTATTTCCACATGTGAAATTTATAACTCTTGTGAATATATCAAAATGATGTAGTATTAACATGTGAAACATTTATTTTTAAGACACAATTGTATTGAGTACCATCTTGTATTATAGAATTATGTTACATTAATTTAATAATAACACATTTAACTTCAATCTTTTATCAATCCATATAATATGTGATCTATGCCGTCAACATATTACTCATCGGTCATATGAATTTCAAATGTGAAACTTTTTTCATATAACATGCCTTGCGGGACACCACTCACCTGTAGATGTTTTGTGACACGTTTTCCGAAAGGTGACATTTTTTCATATGAAACTTTTTCTCAAAGGAAATTTTTTTCATATGCAAAATTTGCATGACTTCAATAAATTTTATGATATTCAATATGAATAATTTTGTTTTTAAATTTTGTGTAAATAAGAGAAAAATTACTATATTTGACACACACAACTTCACTGTCATATGAGATTTACATGTTAAAATTTGTTCATATTACGTTGCTTGCGCGACACTACTTCCCTACAAAGGTTTTGTGACATGTTTTCCGAAAAGTTGTCTTTTTTTCATATAGAAATTTTCCAAAATAAAATTATTTTTTCATGCAAATTTTTTTTTATTTCTTAAGCCATTTATTTCACATGTGATGGTTATAACTCTTATGAATATATCAAAATGATGTAGTTTTAACATGTGAAATATTTTTTTTGAGACACACTTGTATTGAGTACCATCTTGCTACATAGCATTATGTTGCATTATCTTTTTTTTTTTTTATTTAACTTCAATCTTTTATCAATCCATATAATATGTGACCTATGCCGGCAACATATTACTCATCGGTCATGTGAATTTCAAATGTGAAATTTTTTTCATATAACATGCCTTGCGCGACACTACTCACCTGTAGATGCTTTGTTACACGTTTTCCGAAAGGTGACATTTTTTTATATGAAATTTTTTCTCAAAGGACATTTTTTTCATATGCAAAATTTGCATGACTTCAATAAATTTTATGATATTCAATATGAATAATTTTGTTTTTAAATTTTGTGTCAATAAGAGAAAAATTACTATATTTGACACACACAACTTCACAGTCATATGAGTTTCACATGTTAAAATTTTTTCATATTACGTTGCTTGCGTGACACTACTTCCCTACAAAAGTTTTGTGACAAGTTTTCCGGAAAGGTAGTCTTTTTTCATACAGAAATTTTCTTAAATAAAATTTTTTTTTCATGTAAATTTTTTATTTCTTAAGCAATTTATTTCACATGTGATGGTTATAACTCTTATGAATATATCAAAATGTTGTAGTTTTAACATATGAAATATTTTTTTTGAGTTACACTTGTATTGAGTACCATCTTGCAATTTTTCATTATGTTGCATTAATTTATTAATAAAATATTTAATTCAATATTTTATCAATCCATAAAATATGTGACCTATGCTGGCAACATGTTACTCATCCGGTCAGTATGAATTACAAATGTGAAATTTTTTTTATATAACATGCCTTGCGCGACACCACTCCCTCCGTAGAGGTTTCGAGACACGCTTTCTGAAAGGTAACCTTTTTTCGTATAGAAATTTTTACAAATAAAAATTTTTTTGCATGTAAACTTTTTATTTCTGGAGCAATTTATTTCACATGTGATAATTATAGCTCTTATGAATATATCAAAATGATATAGTTTGAACATGTAAAACATTTTTTTTGAGACACACTTGTATTGATTACCATCTTCCAATATAGCTTTTATGTTGGACTAATTTATTAATAAAACATTTAACTTCAATATTTTATCAATCCATATAATATTTGACTCTATGCCGGCAACATATTAATTTTTACGGTCATGTGAATTTCAAAAGTGAAATTTTTTTCATATAACATGCCTTGCGCGACACCACTGACCTGTAGATGTTTTGTGACACGTTTTCCGAAAGGTAGCCTTTTTCATATAGAAATTTTCCCAAATAAAATTTTTTTCACATATTAATTTTAATATTTCATAGCAATTTATTTTACATGTGATGGTTATAACTCTTATGAATATATCAAAATGATGTAGTTTTAACATGTGAAATATTTTTTGAGACACACTAGTATTGAGTACCATCTTGCAATACTGCATTATGTTGCAATAATTTAATTATAAAATGTTTAACTTCAATATTTTATCAATCCATATAACTTGTGACCTATTACAGCAACATATTTACTCCACAGTCATATGAATTTCATATGTGAACACTTTTTCATAACTTATGCCTTGCGCGACACCACTCCTCCGTACAGGTTTCGAGACACTGCTTTTCCAAAAGGTAGCCTTTTTTCATATAGAAATGGTTCCCAAATAAAAATTTTTTTCCATGTAAACTTTTTACTTCTTAAGCAATTTATTTCACTTGTGATAATTATAGATCTTATGAATTTATCAAAATGATAAAGTTTTTAACAGCTGTGAAACATTTTTTTGAGACACACTTGTATTGATTACCATCATCCAATATAGCTTTTATGTTGCATTAATTTATTAATAAAACATTTAACTTCAATATTTTATTAATCACATATAATATGTGACCTATGCCGGAAACATAATTACTCATCGGTCATATGAATTTCAAATGTGAAATTTTTTCACCTGTATAACATGCCTTGGGGGACACTACTCACCCTGTAGATGTTTTGTGACACGTTTTCCGAAAGATGACATTTTTTCATATGAGAACTTTTTCTCAATAAGGGAAATTTTTTTCATCTGTAAATTTTGCATGACTTTAATAAATTTTTTATGATATTCAATATGAATAATTTTGTTTTTAAATTTGTGTCAATAAGAGAAAAATTACTATATTTGACACACTTAACTTCACTGTCAAATGGAGTTTCCCATATTAAAATATTTTCATATTACGTTGCTTGCGCGACATTACTTCCTTTAAAGGTTTTGTGACATGTTTTTCGAAAGGTTGTCTTTTTTCCTATAGAAATTTTCTCAAATAAAATTATTTTTTCAAGCGTAAATTTTTCTGTTTCGTAAGCTAAATTTAAAATTATGTAGTTCTTAACATGTGAAATATTTTTTTGAGACACACTTGTATTGAGTACTATCTTGCAACATAGCATTATCTGTTGCATTAATTTAATAATAGAACAGTTAACTTCAATATTTTATCAATCCATATAATATGTGTCCTATGCCGTGCATAAATATTACTCCCATCGATCACGTGAACTTAAAATGCGAAATTTTTTTCTTGTATATATGCCTTGCGACACTACTCACCTGATAGAGGTTTTGTGACACGTTTTCCGAGAAGGTAGCCTTTTTTCGTATAGAAAATTTTCTCAAATAAAAATTTTTGTCGCATGTAAACTTTTTCTTTCTTAACAATTTATTTCACATGTGCTAATTATAGCTCTTATGAATATATCAAAATGATATAGTTTTAACATGTGAAACATTTTTTTTGAAACACACTTGCTTCGATTTCACCATCTTCCAATATAGCCTTATGTACGCATTCATTTGTCAATAAAACATTTATCTTCAACTATTTATCAATCGCATATAATATGTGACCTATGTAACAAGCAACATATTACTCAGCGGTCATATGAATTTAAATGTGAAATTTTTTATATAACATGCCTTGCATGACACCACTCACCTGTAGATGTTTTGTGACATGTTTTCCGAAAGGTAGGCTCTTTTTCACATGAAATTTTCCCCAATAAAATTTTTGCATGCTGCAAACTTTTTATTTTTATGTTAATTTATTTCACATGTAGAAATTTATAACTCTTGTGAATATATCAAAATGATGTAGTTTTAACATGTGAAATATTTTTTTTTTGAGGTTACCAGTAAATTGTATTGAGTACTATCTTGCAATATAGCATTATGTTGCATTAATTTAATAATAAAACATTTACTTAAAAAAGCTATTTTATCAATCATATAATAATATGTGACCTTCTGCAATCCAGTTAATATGTGACTTTACGGAATGCCGGCACATTCTCCAAGGTCAGATAATTTCATATGAGAAATTTTTCGCATAAACATGCCGTGCTTGACGCTATTCCCTATGGAGGTTTTGCGACACGTTTTCCGAAAGGTAGCCCTTTTTTCATATAGAAATTTTCCCAAATGAAAATATTTTTTGCATGTAAACTTTTTATTTCTTAAGGAATTTCTATTTCACATGTGATGGTTTTAACTCTTATGAATATATCAAACATGATATAGCTTTTAACATGTGAAATATTTTTGTGATACTCACTTGTATTTAGTACAACCATCTTGCAATATATAATTTTTTTTGTATTAGTTTAATAATAAAACATTTAACTTCAATATTTTATCAATCCATATAATATGTGACCTATTCTGGCAACATGTTACTCCTACGGTCATTTAGTAATTTCATATGTGAAATTTTTTTCATAAAAACATGCCTTGCGCGACACCACTCCTCGGTAGAGGTTTCGAGACACGTTTTCCGAAAGGTAGCCTTTTTTCATATAGAAATGTTCCCAGATTAAAAATTTTTTGCATGTAAACTTTTTATTTCTTAAGCAATTTTATTTCACATGTGATAATTATAGCTCTTATGAATATATCAAAATGATAAAGTTTTAACATGTGAAACTTTTTTTTGAGACACTCCTGTATATGAATTTTCATCTTCCAATATAGCTTCATGTTGCATTAGTTTATTAGTAAAACATTTAACTTCAATATTTTTTCAGTCCAATATAATATGTGCTCTCATGCCGGCAACATATTACTCATCAGTCATATGTGAATTTCAAATGTGAAATTTTTTTCATGTGGCATGCCTTGCGCGACACCACTCACCTGTAGATGTTTTGTGACACGTTTTCCGAAAAGTGACTTTTTTTCATATGAAACTTTTTCTCAAATAAATTTTTTTTTTCATGTAAATTTTTTATTTCTTAAGCAATTTATTTCACATGTGATGGTTATAACTCTTAGATGATTTATATCAAAATGATGTAGTTTTAACATGTGAAATATTTTTTTTGAGACACACTTGTATTGAGTACCATCTTGCAATATTGCATTATGTTGCAGTAATTTAATAATAAAACATTAAACTTCAATATTTTTTTAAATCCATATAATATGTGCCCTATGTCGCCAACATATTACTCATCGGTCATATGAATTTCAAATGTGAAATTTTCTTCATATTACATGCCTTGCGCGACACCACTCACCTGTAGACGTTTTGTGACACGTTTTCCGAAAAGTGACTTTTTTTCATATGAAACTTTTTATCAAATCAAATTTTTTTTCATGTAAATTTTTTACTTCTTAAGCCATTTATTTCACATGTGATGGTTGTAACTCTTATGATTATATCAAAATGCTGTAGTTTCAACATGAGATTGCATATTTTTTGAGACACACTTGTATTGAGTACCATCTTGCAACATAGCATTAAGTTGCATTAATTTAATAATAAAACATTTAATCTTTAATAGTTTGTCAATCCATATAATATGTGACCTATGCCGGCAACATATAATTCCACGGTCAAATGAATTTCATATGTAAAATTTCCTTTATCATATCTCATGCAGTGCGCGACACCACTCCTCCGTATAGGTTTCGAGACACGTTTTCCGAAAGGTAGCCTTTTTTCATATAGAAATTTTCCCAACACAAAATTTTTTTGCATGTAAACTTTTTATTTGTTAAGCAATTTATTTTACATGTGATAGTTGATAATTCTTATCAATATGTCAAATATGATAAAGTTTTAAAATGTGAAACATTTTTTTTGAAACACACTCGTATTGATTACCATCTTCCAATATAGCTTACTATGTTGCATTAAGTTATTAATAAAACCATTTAACTTCAATATTTTATCAATCCATATAAATATGTGACCTATGGCCGGCAACATAATACTCATCGGTCATATGAATTTCAAATGTGAAATTTTTTTCGTATAACATGCCTTCCGCGACACCACTCACCTGTAGATGTTCTGTGACACGTTTTCCGAAAGGTGACTTTTTCCATATGAAACTTTTCCTCAAATAAATTTTTTTTCCATGTAAAATTTTTTATTTCTTAAGCAATTCATTTCACATGTGATGGTTATAACTCTTATAAATATATCAAAATGATGTAGTTTTAACATGTGAAATGTTTTTTTCGACAGACACTTGTATTAAAGTACCATCTTGTAGTATAGCATTCTGTGCAATAATTTAATAATAAAACATTTAACTTCAATCATTTTATCAATCCATATAATATGTGACCTATGCCGGCAACATATTACTCGTCGGTCATTTTAATTTCAGATGTGAAATTTTTTTCATTTAACATGCCTTGCGCGACACCACTCACCAGTACTGATGTTTCGTGACACGTTTTCCGAAAGGTGACTTTTTTTCATATGAAACTTTTTCTCAAATAAATTTTCTTTTCATGTCATTTTTTTATTTCTTAAGTTTCGTTTTATTTCACATGTGATGGTTATAACTCTTGTGAATATATCAAAAATGATGTAGTTTTAACATGTGAAATATTTTTTTGAGATACCTTGTATTGAGAACCATCTTGCAATATATCATTTTTTTGTATTAATTTAATAATAAAAAATTTAACTTCAATATTTTATCAATCCATATAATATATGACCTATGCCGGCAACCTATATTACTCTATTTAGTGTCATTTGAATTTCATATATGAAATTTTTTTCATAAAACATGCCTTGGTAGACACCATTCCTCCGTATTGGTTTTGAGACACGTTTTCTCCGAAAATGGTAGCCTTTTTTCATATAGAAATGTTCCCAAATAAAATTTTTTTTTGTATGCAAACTTTTTTTTTTCTTAAGCCAACTTATTTCATATGTAATAATTATAGATCTTATGAATATATCAAAATGATAAAGTTTTAAAAATGTGAAACATTTTTTTTGAAACACACTTGTATTGATTACCATCTTCTAATATAGCTTTATGTTGCATTAATTTATTAATAAAACATTTAACTTCAATATTTTATCAATCCATATAATATGTGACCTATGACGGCAACATATTAGTCAATGGTCATACGAATTTCAAATGTGAAATTTTTTTCATTTAACATACCTTGCGCGACACCACTCACCTGTCGATGTTTTGTGACACGTTTTCCGAAAGGTGACTTTTTTCATATCAAACTTTTTCTCAAATAAATTTTTTTTTCGTGTAAATTTTTTATTTCTGCGATTCAATTTATTTCACATGTGATGGGTTATAACTCTTATGAATATATCAAAATGATGTAAGTTTTAACATGAGAAATATTTTTTTGAGACACACTTGTATTGAGTACCATCTTGCAATATAGCTTTATGTTGCATTAATTTAATAATAAAACATTTAACTTCAATATTTTATCAATCCATATAATATGTGACCTATGCTGGCAACATATTACTCTACGGTCATATGAATTTCATATGAGAAATTTTTTCATAAACATGCCTTTCGCGACGCCATTCCCCTATAGAGGTTTTGTGACACGTTTTTCGAAAGGTAGCCTTTTTCATATAGAAATTTTCCCAAATAAAATTTTTTTGGATGTAAACTTTTTATTTCTTAAGCAATTTATTTCACATGTGATGGTTATAATGCTCTTATGAATATATTAAAATGATATAGTTTTAACATGTAGAAATATTTTTTTGAGACACACTTGTATTGAGTACCATCTTGCAATATATTATTTTTTTGCATTAATTTAATAATAAAACATTTAACTTCAATATTTTATCAATATATATAATATGTGATCTATGCAGTGCAATATATTACTCATCGGTCATATGAATTTCAAATGTGAAATTTTTTTCATATAACATGCCTTGCGCGACACCACTTACCTCCTAGATGTTTTGTGACACGTTTTCCGAAAGGTAGACTTTTTTCACATGGAAACTTTTCTCAAATAAAATTTTTTTTTCATGTAAATTTTTTGTTTCTTAGGCAATTTATTTCACATGTGATAATTATAACTCTTATGAATATATCAAAATGATGTAGTTTTAACATGTGAAACATTTTTTTTGAGATACACTTGTATTGAGAACCATCTTTCAAATATATAATTTTGTTGCATTAATTTAATAATAAAACATTTAACTTCAATATTTTATCAATATATATATATATGTGACCTATGCCGGCAACATATTACTCATCGGTCATATGAATTTCAAATGTGAAATTTTTTTCATATAACATGCCTTGCGCGACACCACTCACCTGTAGATGTTTTGTGACACGTTTTTCGAAAGGTGACATTTTTTCATATGAAACTTTTCTGAAAGGAAATTTTTTTCATATGCAAAATTTGCATGACTTCAATAAATTTTATGATATTCAATATGAATAATTTTGTTTTTAAATTTTGTGTCAATAAGAGAAAAATTACTATATTTGTACACACACAACTTCACAGTCGTATGAGTTTCACATGTTAAAATATTTTCATATTACGTTGCTTGCGCGACACTACTTCCCTACAAAGGTTTTGTGACACGTTTTCCGAAAGGTTGTCTTTTTTCATATAGAAATTTTCTCAAATAAAATTTTTTTTCATGTAAATTTTTTTTTTCTTAAACAATTTATTTCACATGTGATAATTATAGCTCTTATGAATATATCAAAATGATATAGCTTTAACATGTGAAACATTTTTTTGAGACACACTTGTATTGACTACCATCTTCCAATATTGCTTTATGTTGCATTAATTTATTAATAAAACATTTAATTTCAATATTTTATCAATTCATATAATATGTGACCTTTGCTGGCAACATATATACTCCACGGTCATATGAATTTCATATGTAAAATTTTTTTCATATATCATGCATTGCGCGACACCACTCCCTCCATAGAGGTTTTGTGAAACGTTTTCCGAAAAGTAGACTTTTTTCATATATAATGAAATTTTCTCAAATGACATTTTTTTCACATGTTTAATTTTATATTTCATAAGCAATTTATTTCACATGTGAAATTTATAGCTCTGTAGTGGATATCATCAAAATGATGTAGTTTTAACATGTGAAATATTTTTTTTTGAGACACACTTGTATTGAGTACCATCTTGCAACATAGCATTATGTTACATTAATTTAATAGTAGAACATTTAATTTCAATATTTTATCAATCCATATAATATGTGACATATACCGGCAACATATTACTCATCGGTCATATGAATTTCAAATGTGAAATTTTTTTCATATAACATGCCTTACGTGACACTTCTCACCTGTAGATGTTTTGTTACCACGTTTTCCGAAAGGGTGACTTTTTTCATATGAAACTTTCAGAAATTTTAGAAAGGGAAATAATAAGATATATGAATAAGTTTTAAGGAAAGAGAAAAAAGAAAAAAGGATAGAAAAGGGAAAAGGAGGAAGGGGCTTTTCTCAAATAATTTTTTTTTTTATGCAAATTTTTTATTTCTTAAGCAATTTATTTCACATGTGATGGTTATAACTCTTACGAATATATCAAAATGATGTAGTTTTAACATGTGAAATTATTTTTTTGAGATCACACTTGTATTGAGTACCATCTTACAATATATAATTTATGTTGCATTAATTTAATAATAAAACATTTAACTTCAATATTTTATCAATATATATAATATGTGACCTTTATGCCGGCAACATATTACTCCATCGGTCATTTGAATTTCAAATGTGAAATTTTTTTTATATAACATGCCTTGCCCGACACCACTCACCTGTAGATGTTTTGTGACACGTTTTTCGAAAGGTGACATTTTTTCATATGAAACTTTTTCTCAAAGGAAATTTTTTTCATATGCAAAATTTGCATGACTTTAATAAATTTTATGATATTCAATATGAATAATTTTGTTTTTAAATTTTGTGTCAATAAGAGAAAAATTACTATATTTGACACACACAACTTCACAGTCGTATGAGTTTCACATGTTAAAATATTTTCATATTACGTTGCTTGCGCGACACTACTTCCCTACAAAGGTTTTGTGACACATTTGCCGAAAGGTTGTCTTTTTTCATATAGAAATTTTCTCAAATAAAATTTTTTTTCATGTAAATTTTTTGTTTCTTAAGCAATTTATTTCACATAGCGATGCATTATAGATCTTATGAATATATCAAAATGATATAGTTTTAACATGTGAAACATTTTTTTTGAGACACACTTGTATTGATTACTATCTTCCAATATAGCTTTATGTTGCATTAATTTATTAATAAAACATTTAACTTCAATATTTTATCAATCCATATAATATGTGACCTTTGCTGGCAACATATAATTCCACGGTCATATGAATTTCATATGTAAAATTTTTTTTCATATTCATGCATTGCGCGACACCACTCCTCCATAGAGGTTTTTGTGAAACGTTTTCCGAAAAGTAGACTTTTTTTGATATGAAACTTTTTCTCAAATGACATTTTTTTACATGTTTATTTTATATTTCTTAAGCAATTTATTTCACATGTGAAATTTATAGCTCTTATGAATATATCAAAATATGTAGTTTTAACATGTGAAGTATTTTTTTGAGACACACTTGTATTGAGTACCATCTTGCAACATAGCATTATGTTACACTAATTTAATAATAGAACATTTAACTTCAATATTTTATCAATCCATATAATATGTGACCTATGCCGGCAACATATTACTCATCGATCATGTGAATTTCAAATGTGAAATTTTTTTCATATAACATGCCTTGCGCGACACTACTCACCTATAGAGGTTTTGTGACACGTTTTCCGAAAGGTAGCCTTTTTTCGTATAGAAATTTTCTCAAATAAAAATTTTTTGCATGTAGAAATTTTTTATTTCTTAAGCAATTTATTTCACATGTGATAATTATAGCTCTTATGAATATATCAAAATGATATAGTTTTAACATGTGAAACATTTTTTTTGAGACACACTTGTATTGATTACCATCTTGCAATATAGCTTTTTATGTTGCATTAATTCATTAATAAAACATTTATCTTCAATATTTTATCAATCCATATAATATGTGACCTATGCCGGCAACATATTACTCATACGGTCATATGAATTTCAAATGTGAAATTTTTTTCATATAACATGCCTTGCATGACACCACTCACCTGTAGATGTTTTGTGACACGTTTTCCGAAAGGTAGCCTTTTTCATATAGAAATTTTCCCAAATAAAAATTTTTTTGCATGTAAACTTTTTATTTCTTAAGCAATTTATTTCCATGTGATAATTATAGCTCCTATGAATATATCAAAATGATGTAGTTTTAACATGTGAAATATTTTTTTTGAGACACACTTGTATTGAGTACCATCTTGCAATATAGCATTTTTTTGCATTAATTTAATAATAAAACATTTAACTTCAATATTTTATCAATCCATATAATATGTGACCTATGCTGGCAACATATTACTCATAGGTCATATGAATTTCAAATGTGAAATTTTTTTATATAACATGCCTTGCGCGACACCACTCACCTGTAGATGTTTTGTGACATGTTTTCCGAAAGGTAGCCTTTTTTCTTATTGAAACTTTTCCCAAATAAAATTTTTTTGCATGTAAACTTTTTATTTCTTAAGCAATTTATTTCACATCTGATGGTTATAACTCTTATGAATATATCAAAATGATGTTGTTTTAACATGTGAAATATTTTTTTTGAGACACACTTGTATTGATTACCATCTTCCAATATAGCATTTTTTTGCATTAATTTGATTAATAAAACATTTAACTTCAATATTTTATCAATCCATATAATATGTGACCTATGCCGGCAACATATTACTCATCGGTCATGTGAATTTCAAATGTGAAAATTTTTTCATATAACGTGCCTTGCGCGACACTTCTCCCCTGTAGATGTTTTGTGACACGTTTTCCGAAAGGTAGTCCTTTTTCATATAGAAATTTTCCCAAATAAAAATTTTTTTGCATGTAAACTTTTTGTTTCTTAGCAATTTATTTCACATGTGAAATTTATAACTATTGTGAATATATCAAAATAATGTAGTTTTAACATGAGAAATATTTTTTTTGAGACACAATTGTATTGAGTACCATCTTGCAATATAGCATTTTTTTGCATTAATTTAATAATAAAACATTTAACTTCAATATTTTATCAATCCATATAATATGTGACCTATGCCGGCAACATATTACTCATCGGTCATATGAATTTCAAATGTGAAATTTTTTCGTATAACATGCCTTGCGCGACACCACTCACCTGTAGATGTTTTGTGACACGTTTTCCGAAAGGTGACATTTTTTCATATGAAACTTTTTCTCAAAGGAAATTTTTTTCATATGCAAAATTTTCATGACTTTAATAAATTTTATGATATTCAATATGAATAATTTTGTTCTTAAATTTTTGTGTCAATAAGAGAAAAATTACTATATTTGACACACACAACTTCACTGTCATATGAGTTTCACATGTTAAAATTTTTTCATATTACGTTGCTTGCGCGACACTACTTCCCTACAAAGGTTTTGTAACACGTTTTCCGAAAGGTTGTCTTTTTTCGTATAGAAATTTTCTCAAATAAAATTTTTTTTCATGTAAATTTTTTATTTCTTAAGCAATTTATTTCACATGTGATAGTTATAACTCTTATGAATATATCAAAATGATGTAGTTTTAACATGTGAAATATTTTTTTTGAGACACACTTGTATTGAGTACCATCTTGCAATATAGCATTATGTTGCATTAATTTAATAATAAAACATTTAACTTCAATATTTTATCAATCCATATAATATGTGACCTATGCCGGCAACATATTACTCTACGGTCATATGAATTTCAAATGTGAAATTTTTTTCATAAAACATGCCTTGCGCGACACCACTCACTCCGTACAGGTTTTGAGACACGTTTTCCAAAAGGTAGCCTTTTTTCATATAGAAATGTTCCCAAATAAAATTTTTTTTTGCATGTAAACTTTTTATTTCTTAAGCAATTTATTTCACTTGTGAAAATTATAACTCTTATGAATATATCAAAATGATAAAGTTTTAACATGTGAAACATTTTTTTGAGACACACTTGTATTGATTACCATCTTCCAATATAGCTTTATGTTGCATTAATTTATTAATAAAACATTTAACTTCAATATTTTATCAATTCATATAATATGTGACCTTTGCTGGCAAAATATAATTCCACGGTCATATGAATTTCATATGTAAAATTTTTTCATATAACATGCCTTGCGCGACACCACTCACCTGTAGATGTTTTGTGACACGTTTTCTGAAAAGTGACTTTTTTTCATATGAAACTTTTTCTCAAATAAATTTTTTTTTCATGCAAATTTTTTATTTCTTAAGCAATTTATTTCACATGTGATAATTTATAACTCTTATGAATATACCAAAATGATGTAGTTTTAACATGTGAAATATTTTTTTTTGAGACACAACTGTATTGATACCATCTTGCAATATAGCATTTTTTGCATTAATTTAATAATAAAACATTTAACTTCAATATTTTATCAATCCATATAATATGTGACCTATGCCGGCAACATATTACGCATCGGTCATGTGAATTTCAAATGTGAAATTTTTTTCATATAA
Source organism: Drosophila ustulata (assembly GCA_035047365.1). Taxonomy (NCBI): domain Eukaryota; kingdom Metazoa; phylum Arthropoda; class Insecta; order Diptera; family Drosophilidae; genus Drosophila; species Drosophila ustulata. The sequence goes on from JAWNPT010000115.1 coordinate 29,831, forward strand.
CATGCCTTGAGCTTGACACTACTCACCTATAGAGGTTTTGTGACACGTTTTCCGAAAGGTAGCCTTTTTTCGTATAGAAATTTTCTCAAATAAAAATTTTTTGCATGTAAACTTTTTATTTCTTAAGCAATTTATTTCACATGTGATGGTTATAACTCTTATGAATATATCAAAATGATGTAGTTTTAACATGTGAAATATTTTTTTTGAGACACACTTGTATTGATTACCATCTTCCAATATAGCTTTATGTTGCTTTAATTTATTAATAAAACATTTAACTTCAATATTTTATCAATCCATATAATATGTGACCTATGACGGCAACATATTACTCATCGGTCATGTGAATTTCAAATGTGAAATTTTTTTCATATAACATGCCTTGCGCGACACTACTCACCTATAGAGGTTTTGTGGCAAGTTTTCCGAAAGGTAGCCTTTTTCATATAGAAATTTTCCCAAATAAAAATTTTTTTGCATGTAAACTTTTTATTTCTTAAGCAATTTATTTCACATGTGAAATTTCTAACTCTTGTGAATATATCAAAATGATGTAGTTTTAACATGTGAAATATTTTTTTTTGAGACACAATTGTATTGAGAACCATCTTGCAATATAGCATTTTTTTGCATTAATTTAATAATAAAACATTTAACTTCAATATTTTATCAATCCATATAATATGTGACCTATGCCGGCAACATACTACTCATCGGTCATATGAATTTCAAATGTGAAAGTTTTTTTATATAACATGCCTTGCGCGACACCACTCACCTGTAGATGTTTTGTGACACGTTTTCCGAAAGGTGACATTTTTTCATATGAAACTTTTTCTCAAAGGAAATTTTTTTCATATGCAGAATTTGCATGACTTTAATAAATTTTATGATATTCAATATGAATAATTTTGTTCTTAAATTTTGTGTCAATAAGAGAAAAATTACTATATTTGACACACACAACTTCACTGTCATATAAGTTTCACATGTTAAAATTTTTTCATATTACGTTGCTTGCGCGACACTACTTCCCTACAAAGATTTTGTGACACGTTTTCCGAAAGGTAGTCTTTTTTCATATAGAAATTTTCTTAAATAAAATTTTTTTTTCATGTAAATTTTTTATTTCTTAAGCAATTTATTTCACATGTGATGGTTATAACTCTTATGAATATATCAAAATGATGTAGTTTTAACATGTGAAATATTTTTTTTGAGACACACTTGTATTGAGTACCATCTTGCAATATTGCATTATGTTGCATTAATTTAATAATAAAACATTTAACTTCAATATTTTATCAAACCATATAATATGTGACCTATGCCGGCAACATATTACTCTACGGTCACATAAATTTCGTATGTGAAATTTTTTTCATAAAACATGCCTTGCGCGACACCACTCCTCCGTAGAGGTTTCGAGACACGTTTTCCAAAAGGTAGCCTTTTTTCATATAGAAATGTTCCCAAATAAAATTTTTTTTGCATGTAAACTTTTTATTTCTTAAGCAATTTATTTCACATGTGATTGTTATAACTCTTATGAATATATCAAAATGATAAAGTTTTAACATGTGAAACATTTTTTTGAGACACACTTGTATTGATTGCCATCTTTCAATATAGCTTTATGTTGCATTAATTTATTAATAAAACATTTAACTTCAATATTTTATCAATCCATATAATATGTGACCTATGCCGGCAACATATTACTCATCGGTCATGTGAATTTCAAATGTGAAATTTTTTTTCATATAACATGCCTTGCGCGACACCACTCACCTGTAGATGTTTTGTGACACGTTTTCCGAAAGGTGACTTTTTTTCATATGAAACTTTTTCTCAAATAAATTTTTTTTTTCATGTAAATTTTTTATTTCTTAAGCAATTTATTTCACATGTGATGGTTATAACTCTTATGAATATATCAAAATGATGTAGTTTTAACATGTGAAATATTTTTTTTGAGACACACTTGTATTGAGTACCATCTTGCAACATAGCATTATGTTGCATTAGTTTAATAATAGAACATTTAACTTCAATATTTTATCAATCCATATAATATGTGACCTATGCCGGCAACATATTACTCATCGGTCATGTGAATTTCAAATGTGAAATTTTTTTCATATAACATGCCTTGCGCGACACTACTCACCTATAGAGGTTTTGTGACACGTTTTCCGAAAGGTAGCCTTTTTTCGTATAGAAATTTTCTCAAATAAAAATTTTTTTGCATGTAAACTTTTTATTTCTTAAGCAATTTATTTCACATGTGATAATTATAGCTCTTATGAATATATCAAAATGATATATTTTTAAGATGTGAAACATTTTTTTTGAGACACACTTGTATTGATTACCATCTTCCAATATTGCTTTATGTTGCATTAATTCATTAATAAAACATTTATCTTCAATATTTTATCAATCCATATAATATGTGACCTATGCCGGCAACATATTACTCATAGGTCATATGAATTTCAAATGTGAAATTTTTTTTCATATAACATGCCTTGCGGGACACCACTCACCTGTAGATGTTTTGTGACACGTTTTCCGAAAGGTAGCCTTTTTCATATAGAAATTCTCCCAAATAAAAATTTTTTTGCATGTAAACTTTTTATTTCTTAAGCAATTTATTTCACATGTGATAATTATAGCTCTTATGAATATATCAAAATGATGTAGTTTTAACATGTGAAATATTTTTTTGAGACACAATTGTATTGAGTACCATCTTGCAATATAGCATTTTGTTGCATTAATTTAATAATAAAACATTTAACTTCAATATTTTATCAATCCATATAATATGTGACCTATGCCGGCAACATATTACTCATAGGTCATATGAATTTCAAATGTGAAATTTTTTTATATAACATGCCTTGCGCGACACCACTCACCTGTAGATGTTTTGTGACATGTTTTCCGAAAGGTAGCCTTTTTTCTTATAGAAATTTTCCCAAATAAAAATTTTTTTGCATGTAAACTTTTTATTTCTTAAGCAATTTATTTCACATGTGATGGTTATAACTCTTATGAATATATCAAAATGATGTAGTTTTAACATGTGAAATATTTTTTTTGAGACACACTTGTATTGATTACCATCTTCCAATATAGCTTTATGTTGCATTAATTTATTAATAAAACATTTAACTTCAATATTTTATCAATCCATATAATATGTGACCTATGCCGGCAACATATTACTCATCAGTCATGTGAATTTCAAATGTGAAATTTTTTTTCATATAACATGCCTTGCGCGACACTTCTCCCCTGTAGATGTTTTGTGACACGTTTTCCGAAAGGTAGCCTTTTTCATATAGAAATTTTCCCAAATAAAAATTTTTTTTGCATGTAAACTTTTTATTTCTTAAGCAATTTATTTCACATGTGAAATTTATAACTCTTGTGAATATATCAAAATAATGTAGTTTTAACATGTGAAATATTTTTTTGAGACACAATTGTATTGAGTACCATCTTGCAATATAGAATTTTTTTGCATTAATTTAATAATAAAACATTTAACTTCAATAATTTATCAATCCATATAATATGTGACCTATGCCGGCAACATATTACTCATCGGTCATATGAATTTCAAATGTGAAATTTTTTTCGTATAACATGCCTTGCGCGACACCACTCACCTGTAGATGTCTTGTGACACGTTTTCCGAAAGGTGACATTTTTTCATATGAAACTTTTTCTCAAAGGAAATTTTTTTCATATGCAAAATTTTCATGACTTTAATAAATTTTATGATATTCAATATGAATAATTTTGTTCTTAAATTTTTGTGTCAATAAGAAAAAAAATTACTATATTTGACACACACAACTTCACTGTCATATGAGTTTCACATGTTAAAATTTTTTCATATTACGTTGCTTGCGCGACACTACTTCCCTACAAAGGTTTTGTGACACGTTTTCCGAAAGGTTGTCTTTTTTCGTATAGAAATTTTCTTAAATAAAATTTTTTTTCATGTAAATTTTTTATTTCTTAAGCAATTTATTTCACATGTGATGGTTATAACTCTTATGAATATATCAAAATGATGTAGTTTTAACATGTGAAATATTTTTTTTGAGACACACTTGTATTGAGTACCATCTTGCAACATTGCATTATGTTGCATTAATTTAATAATAAAACATTTAACTTCAATATTTTATCAATCCATATAATATGTGACCTATGCCGGCAACATATTACTCTACGGTCAAATGAATTTCATATGTGAAATTTTTTTCATAAAACATGCCTTGCGCGACACCACTCCTCCGTACAGGTTTTGAGACACGTTTTCCAAAAGGTAGCCTTTTTTCATATAGAAATGTTCCACAAATAAAATTTTTTTTGCATGTAGACTTTTTATTTCCTAAGCAATTTATTTCACTTGTGAAATTATAGCTCTTATGAATATATCAAAATGATAAAGTTTTAACATGTGAAACATTTTTTTTGAGACACACTTGTATTGATTACCATCATCCAATATAGCTTTATGTTGCATTAATTTATTAATAAAACATTTAACTTCAATATTTTATCAATTCATATAATATGTGACCTTTGCCGGCAACATATAATTCCACGGTCATATGAATTTCATATGTAAAATTTTTTTCATATAACATGCCTTGCGCGACACCACTCACCTGTAGACGTTTTGTGACACGTTTTCCGAAAGGTGACATTTTTTCATATGAAACTTTTTCTCAAATAAATTTATTTTTTCATGCAAATTTTTTATTTCTTAAGCAATTTATTTCACATGTGATAGTTATAACTCTTATGAATATATCAAAATGATGTAGTTTTAACATGTGAAATATTTTTTTTGAGACACACTTGTATTGATACCTCTATATATTTTTTTTGCATTAATTTAATAATAAAACATTTAACTTAAATATTTTATCAATCCATATAATATGTGACCTATGCCGGCAACATATTACTCATAGGTCATATGAATTTCAAATGTGAAATTTTTTTTTTATATAACATGCCTTGCGCGACACCACTTACCTGTAGATGTTTTGTGACACGTTTTCCGAAAGGTAGCCTTTTTCATGTAGAAATTCTCCAAAATAAAAATTTTTTCGCATGTAAACTTTTTATTTCTTAAGCAATTTATTTCACATGTGATAGTTATAACTCTTATAAATATTATCAAAATGATGTAGTTTTAACATGTGAAATATTTTTTTTTGAGACACAATTATATTGAGTACCATCTTGCAATATAGCATTTTTTTGCATTAAATTAATAATAAAACATTTAACTTCAATATTTTATCAATGCATATAATATGTGACCTATGCCGGCAACATATTACGCATCGGTCATGTGAATTTCAAATGTGAAATTTTTTTCATGTACATGCTTGCACTACTCACCTATAGAGGTTTTGTGACACGTTTTCCGAAAGGTAGCCTTTTTTCGTATAGAAATTTTCTCAAATAAAAATTTTTTTGCATGTAAATTTTTAATTTCTTAAGCAATTTATTTCACATGTGATGGTTATAACTCTTATGAATATATCAAAATGATGTAGTTTTAACATGTGAAATATTTTATTTGAGACACACTTGTATTGATTACCATCTTCCAATATAGCTTTATGTTGCTTTAATTTATTCATAAAACATTTAAATTCAATATTTTATCAATCCATATAATATGTGACCTATGCCGGCAACATATTACTCATCGGTCATGTGAATTTCAAATGTGAAATTTTTTTCATATAACATGCCTTGCGCGACACTACTCACCTATAGATGTTTTGTGACACGTTTTCCGAAAGGTAGCCTTTTTTCATATAGAAATTTTCCCAAATAAAAATTTTTTTGCATGTAAACTTTTTATTTCTTAAGCAATTTATTTCACATGTGAAATTTATAACTCTGGTGAATATATCAAAATGATGTAGTTTTAACATGTGAAATATTTTTTTTTGAGACACAATTGTATTGAGAACCATCTTTGCAATATAGCATTTTTTTGCATTAATTTAATAATAAAACATTTAACTTCAATATTTTATCAATCCATATAATATGTGACCTATGCCGGCAACATATTACTCATCGGTCATATGAATTTCAAATGTGAAATTTTTTTTATATAACATGCCTTGCGCGACACCACTCACCTGTAGATGTTTTGTGACACGTTTTCCGAAAGGTGAAATTTTTTCATATGAAACTTTTTCTCAAAGGAATTTTTTTTTCATATGCAAAATTTGCATAACTTTAATAAATTTTATGATATTCAATATGAATAATTTTGTTCTTAAATTTTTGTGTCAATAAGAGAAAAATTTACTATATTTGACACACACAACTTCACTGTCATATGAGTTTCACATGTTAAAATTTTTTCATATTACGTTGCTTGCGCGACACTACTTCCCTACAAAGATTTTGTGACACGTTTTCCGAAAGGTAGTCTTTTTTCATATAGAAATTTTCTTAAATAAAATTTTTTTTCATGTAAATTTTTTATTTCTTAAGCAATTTATTTCACATGTGATGGTTATAACTCTTATGAATATATCAAAATGATGTAGTTTTAACATGTGAAATATTTTTTTTGAGACACACTTGTATTGATTGCCATCTTCCAATATAGCATTATGTTGCATTAATTTATTAATAAAACATTTAACTTCAATATTTTATCAATCCATATAATATGTGACCTATGCCGGCGACATATTTCTCTACGGTTATATAAATTTCGTATGTGAAATTTTTTTCATAAAACATGCCTTGCGCGACACCACTCCTCCGTAGAGGTTTCGAGACACGTTTTCCAAAAGGTAGCCTTTTTTCATATAGAAATGTTCCCAAATAAAATTTTTTTGCATGTAAACTTTTTATTTCTTAAGCAATTTATTTCACATGTGATTGTTATAACTCTTATGAATATATCAAAATGATAAAGTTTTAACATGTGAAACATTTTTTTTGAGACATCACTTGTATTGATTGCCATCTTCCAATATAGCTTTATGTTGCATTAATTTATTAATAAAACATTTAACTTCAATATTTTATCAATCCATATAATATGTGACCTATGCCGGCAACATATTACTCATCGGTCATGTGAATTTCAAATGTGAAATTTTTTTCATATAACATGCCTTGCGCGACACCACTCACCTGTAGATGTTTTGTGACACGTTTTCCGAAAGGTGACTTTTTTTCATATGAAACTTTTTCTCAAATAAATTTTTTTTTCATGTAAATTTTTTATTTCTTAAGCAATTTATTTCACATGTGATGGTTATAACTCTTATGAATATATCAAAATGATGTAGTTTTAACATGTGAAATATTTTTTTTGAGACACACTTGTATTGATTGCCATCTTCCAATATAGCTTTATGTTGCATTAATTTATTAATAAAACATTTAATTTCAATATTTTATCAATCCATATAATATGTGACCTATGCCGGCAACATATTACTCATCGGTCATGTGAATTTCAAATGTGAAATTTTTTTCATATAACATGCCTTGCGCGACACCACTCACCTGTAGATGTTTTGTGACACGTTTTCCGAAAGGTGACTTTTTTTCATATGAAACTTTTTCTCAAATACATTTTTTTTTTTCATGTAAATTTTTTATTTCTTAAGCAATTTATTTCACATGTGATGGTTATAACTCTTATGAATATATCAAAATGATGTAGTTTTAACATGTGAAATATTTTTTTTGAGACACACTTGTATTGAGTACCATCTTGCAACATAGCATTATGTTACATTAGTTTAATAATAGAACATTTAACTTCAATATTTTATCAATCCATATAATATGTGACCTATGCCGGCAACATATTACTCATCGGTCATATGAATTTCAAATGTGAAATTTTTTTCATATAACATGCCTTGCGCGACACTACTCACCTATAGAGGTTTTGTGACACGTTTTCCGAAAGGTAGCCTTTTTCGTATAGAAATTTTCTCAAATAAAAATTTTTTTGCATGTAAACTTTTTATTTCTTAAGCAATTTATTTCACATGTGATAATTATAGCTCTTATGAATATATCAAAATGATATATTTTTAAGATGTGAAACATTTTTTTTGAGACACACTTGTATTGATTACCATCTTCCAATATAGCTTTATGTTGCATTAATTCATTAATAAAACATTTATCTTCAATATTTTATCAATCCATATAATATGTGACCTATGCCGGCAACATATTACTCATAGGTCATATGAATTTCAAATGTGAAATTTTTTTTATATAACATGCCTTGCGCGACACCACTCACCTGTAGATGTTTTGTGACACGTTTTCCGAAAGGTAGCCTTTTTCATGTAGAAATTCTCCAAAATAAAAATTTTTTTGCATATAAACTTTTTATTTCTTAAGCAATTTATTTCACATGTGATAGTTATAACTCTTATAAATATATCAAAATGATGTAGTTTTAACATGTGAAATATTTTTTTTGAGACACAATTATATTGAGTACCATCTTGCAATATAGCATTTTTTTGCATTAAATTAATAATAAAACATTTAACTTCAATATTTTATCAATGCATATAATATGTGACCTATGCCGGCAACATATTACGCCATCGGTCATGTGAATTTCAAATGTGAAATTTTTTTCATATAACATGCCTTGAGCGACACTACTCACCTATAGAGGTTTTGTGACACGTTTTCCGAAAGGTAGCCTTTTTCGTATAGAAATTTTCTCAAATAAAAATTTTTTTGCATGTAAATTTTTAATTTCTTAAGCAATTTATTTCACATGTGATGGTTATAACTCTTATGAATATATCAAAATGATGTAGTTTTAACATGTGAAATATTTTATTTGAGACACACTTGTATTGATTACCATCTTCCAATATAGCTTTATGTTGCTTTAATTTATTCATAAAACATTTAACTTCAATATTTTATCAATCCATATAATATGTGACCTATGCCGGCAACATATTACTCATCGGTCATGTGAATTTCAAATGTGAAATTTTTTTCATATAACATGCCTTGCGCGACACTACTCACCTATAGATGTTTTTGTGACACGTTTTCCGAAAGGTAGCCTTTTTTCATATAGAAATTTTCCCAAATAAAATTTTTTTGCATGTAAACTTTTTATTTCTTAAGCAATTTATTTCACATGTGAAATTTATAACTCTGGTGAATATATCAAAATGATGTAGTTTTAACATGTGAAATATTTTTTTTGAGACACAATTGTATTGAGAACCATCTTGCAATATAGCATTTTTTTGCATTAATTTAATAATAAAACATTTAACTTCAATATTTTATCAATCCATATAATATGTGACCTATGCCGGCAACATATTACTCATCGGTCATATGAATTTCAAATGTGAAATTTTTTTATATAACATGCCTTGCGCGACACCACTCACCTGTAGATGTTTTGTGACACGTTTTCCGAAAGGTGACATTTTTTTCATATGAAACTTTTTCTCAAAGGAAATTTTTTTTCATATGCAAAATTTGCATGACTTTAATAAATTTTATGATATTCAATATGAATAATTTTGTTCTTAAATTTTGTGTCAATAAGAGAAAAATTACTATATTTGACACACACAACTTCACTGTCATATGAGTTTCACATGTTAAAATTTTTTCATATTACGTTGCTTGGGCGACACTACTTCCCTACAAAGATTTTGTGACACGTTTTCCGAAAGGTAGTCTTTTTTCATATAGAAATTTTCTTAAATAAAATTTTTTTTCATGTAAATTTTTTATTTCTTAAGCAATTTATTTCACATGTGATGGTTATAACTCTTATGAATATATCAAAATGATGTAGTTTTAACATGTGAAATATTTTTTTTGAGACACACTTGTATTGAGTACCATCTTGCAATATTGCATTATGTTGCATTAATTTAATAATAAAATATTTAACTTCAATATTTTATCAATCCATATAATATGTGACCTATGCCGGCGACATATTACTCTACGGTCATATAAATTTCATATGTGAAATTTTTTTCATAAAACATGCCTTGCGCGACACCACTCCTCCGTAGAGGTTTTCGAGACACGTTTTCCAAAAGGTAGCCTTTTTTCATATAGAAATGTTCCCAAATAAAATTTTTTTTGCATGTAAACTTTTTATTTCTTAAGCAATTTATTTCACATGTGATTGTTATAACTCTTATGAATATATCAAAATGATAAAGTTTTAACATGTGAAACATTTTTTTTGAGACACACTTGTATTGATTACCATCTTCCAATATAGCTTTTATGTTGCATTAATTTATTAATAAAACATTTAACTTCAATATTTTATCAATCCATATAATATGTGACCTATGCCGGCAACATATTACTCATCGGTCATGTGAATTTCAAATGTGAAATTTTTTTCATATAACATGCCTTGCGCGACACCACTCACCTGTAGATGTTTTGTGACACGTTTTCCGAAAGGTGACTTTTTTCATATGAAACTTTTTTCTCAAATAAATTTTTTTTTTCATGTAAATTTTTTATTTCTTAAGCAATTTATTTCACATGTGATGGTTATAACTCTTATGAATATATCAAAATGATGTAGTTTTAACATGTGAAATATTTTTTTTTGAGACACACTTGTATTGAGTACGATCTTGCAATATAGCTTTATGTTGCATTAATTTATTAATAAAACATTTATTTTCAATATTTTATCAATCCATATAATATGTGACCTATGCCGGCAACATATTACTCATCGGTCATATGAATTTCAAATGTGAAATTTTTTTCATATAACATGCCTTGCGCGACACCACTCACCTGTAGATGTTTTGTGACACGTTTTCCGAAAGGTGGCCTTTTTTCATATGAAACTTATTCTCAAATAAATTTTTTTTTTCAATGCAAATTTTTTATTTCTTAAGCAATTTCTTTCACATGTGATGGTTATAACTCTTATGAATATATCAAAATGATGTAGTTTTAACATGTGAAATATTTTTTTTGAGACACAATTGTATTGAGTACCATCTTGCAATATATCATTTTTTTGCATTAATTTAATAATAAAACATTTAAATTCAATATGTTATCAATCCATATAATATGTGACCTATGCCGGCAACATATTACTCATAGGTCATATGAATTTGAAATGTGAAATTTTTTTTATGTAACATGCCTTGCGCGACACCACTCACCTGTAGATGTTTTGTGACACGTTTTTCGAAAGGTGACATTTTTTCATATGAAACTTTTTCTGAAAGGAAATTTTTTTCGTATGCAAAATTTGCATGACTTCAATAAATTTTATGATATTCAATATGAATAATTTTGTTCTTAAATTTTATGTCAATAAGAGAAAAATTACTATATTTGACACACACAACTTCACAGTCATATGAGTTTCACATGTTAAAATTTTTTCATATTACGTTGCTTGCGCGACACTACTTCCCCACAAAGGTTTTGTGGCAAGTTTTCCGAAAGGTTGCCTTTTTTCATATAGAAATTTTCTCAAATAAAATTTTTTTTTCATGTAAATTTTTTGTTTCTTAAGCAATTTATTTCACATGTGATAACTATAGCTCTTATGAATATATCAAAATGATATAGTTTTAACATGTGAAACATTTTTTTGAGACACACTTGTATTGATTACCATCTTCCAATATAGCTTTATGTTGCATTAATTTATTAATAAAACATTTAACTTCAATATTTTATCAATTCATATAATATGTGACCTTTGCTGGCAACATATAATTCCACGGTCATATGAATTTCATATGTAAAATTTTTTTCATATATCATGCATTGCGCGATACCACTCCTCCATAGAGGTTTTGTGAAACGTTTTCCGAAAAGTAGACTTTTTTTCGATATGAAACTTTTTCTCAAATGACAATTTTTTCACATGTTTATTTTATATTTCATAAGCAAATTATTTCACATGTGAAATTTATAGCTCTTATGAATATATCAAAATGATATAGTTTTAACATGTGGAAATATTTTTTTGAGACACACTTGTATTGAGTACCATCTTGCAACATAGCATTTTTTGCATTAATTTAATAATAAAACATTTAACTTCAATATTTTATCAATCCATATAATATGTGACCTATGCCGGCAACATATTACTCATACGGTCATGTGAATTTCAAATGTGAAATTTTTTTCATATAACATGCCTTGCGCGACACTACTCACCTATAGAGGTTTTGTGACACGTTTTCCGAAAGGTAGCCTTTTTTCATATAGAAATTTTCTCAAATAAAAATTTTTTTGCATGTAAACTTTTTATTTCTTAAGCAATTTATTTCACATGTGATGGTTATAACTCTTATGAATATATCAAAATGATGTAGTTTTAACATGTGAAATATTTTTTTTGAGACACACTTGTATTGATTACCATCTTCCAATATAGCATTTATGTTGCATTAATTTATTAATAAAACATTTAACTTCAATATTTTATCAATCCATATAATATGTGACCTATGCCGGCAACATATTACTCATCAGTCATGTGAATTTCAAATGTGAAATTTTTTTCATAAAACATGCCTTGCGCGACACTACTCCCCTGTAGAGGTTTTGAGACACGTTTTCCGAAAGGTAGCCTTTTTTCATATAGAAATTTTCCCAAATAAAATTTTTTTGCATGTAAACTTTTTATTTCTTAAGCAATTTATTTCACATGTGAAATTTATAACTCTTGTGAATATATCAAAATGATGTAGTTTTAACATGTGAAATATTTTTTTTTGAGACACAATTGTATTGAGTACCATCTTGCAATATAGCATTTTTTTGCATTAATTTAATAATAAAACATTTAACTTCAATATTTTATCAATCCATATAATATGTGACCTATGCCGGCAACATATTACTCATCGGTCATATGAATTTCAAATGTGAAATTTTTTTCATATAACATGCCTTGCGCGACACCACTCACCTGTAGATGTTTTGTGACACGTTTTCCGAAAGGTGACATTTTTTTCATATGAAACTTTTTCTCAAAGGAAATTTTTTTCATATGCAAAATTTGCATGACTTTAATAAATTTTATGATATTCAATATGAATAATTTTGTTTTTAAATTTTGTGTCAATAAGACAAAAATTACTATATTTGACACACACAACTTCACAGTCATATGAGTTTCACATGTTAAAATTTTTTCATATTACGTTGCTTGCGCGACACTACTTCCCTACAAAGGTTTTGTGACACGTTTTCCGAAAGGTAGTCTTTTTTCATATAGAAATTTTCTCAAATAAAATTTTTTTTCATGTAAATTTTTTATTTCTTAAGCAATTTATTTCACATGTGATGGTTATAACTCTTATGAATATATCAAAATGATGTAGTTTTAACATGTGAAACATTTTTTTTGAGACACACTTGTATTGAGTACCATCTTGCAATATAGCATTATGTTGCATTAATTTAATAATAAAACATTTAACTTCAATATTTTATCAATCCATATAATATGTGACCTATGCCGGCAACATATTACTCATACGGTCATATGAATTTCAAATGTGAAATTTTTTTCATATAACATGCCTTGCGCGACACCACTCACTCCGTAGAGGTTTTGTGACACGTTTTCCGAAAGGTAGCCTTTTTTCATATAGAAATTTTCCCAAATAAAATTTTTTTGCATGTAAACTTTTTATTTCTTAAGCAATTTATTTCACATGTGATAATTATAGCTCTTATGAATATATCAAAATGATATAGTTTTAACATGTGAAACATTTTTTTTTGAGACACACTTGTATTGATTACCATCTTCCAATATAGCATTTATGTTGCATTAATTTATTAATAAAACATTTAACTTCAATATTTTATCAATCCATATAATATGTGACCTATGCCGGCAACATATTACTCATCGGTCATATGAATTTCAAATGTGAAATTTTTTTCATATAACATGCCTTGCGCGACACCACTCACCTGTAGATGTTTTGTGACACGTTTTCCGAAAGGTGAGCTTTTTTCATATAGAAACTTTTTCTCAAATAAAATTTTTTTTGCATGTAAATTTTTTATTTCTTAAGCAATTTATTTCACATGTGATGGTTATAACTCTTATGAATATATCAAAATGATGTAGTTTTAACATGTGAAATATTTTTTTTGAGACACACTTGTATTGAGTACCATCTTGCAATATAGCATTATGTTGCATTAATTTAATAATAAAACATTTAACTTCAATATTTTATCAATCCATATAATATGTGACCTATGCCGGCAATATATTACTCCACGGTCATATGAATTTCATATGTGAAATTTTTTTCATATAACATGCCTTGCGCGACACCACTCCCCTATAGAGGTTTTGTGACACGTTTTCCGAAAGGTAGCCTTTTTTCATATAGAAATTTTCCCAAATAAAAATTTTTTTGCATGTAAACTTTTTATTTCTTAAGCAATTTATTTCACATGTGATATTTATAACTCTTATGAATATATCAAAATGATGTAGTTTTAACATGTGAAATATTTTTTTTTGAGACACACTTGTATTGAGTACCATCTTGCAATATAGCATTTTTTTGCATTAATTTAATAATAAAACATTTAACTTCAATATTTTATCAATCCATATAATATGTGACCTATGCCGGCAACATATTACTCATCGGTCATATGAATTTCAAATGTGAAATTTTTTTCATATAACATGCCTTGCGCGACACCACTCACCTGTAGATGTTTTGTGACACGTTTTCCGAAAGGTGACATTTTTTCATATGAAACTTTTTCTCAAAGGAAATTTTTTTCATATGCAAAATTTGCATGACTTTAATAAATTTTATGATATTCAATATGAATAATTTTGTTCTTAAATTTTGTGTCAATAAGAGAAAAATTACTATATTTGACACACACAACTTCACAGTCATATGAGTTTCACATGTTAAAATTTTTTCATATTACGTTGCTTGCGCGACACTACTTCCCTACAAAGGTTTTGTGACACGTTTTCCGAAAGGTAGTCTTTTTTCATATAGAAATTTTCTCAAATAAAATTTTTTTTCATGTAAATTTTTTATTTCTTAAGCAATTTATTTTACATGTGAAATTTATAACTCTTATGAATATATCAAAATGATGTAGTTTTAACATGTGAAACATTTTTTTGAGACACACTTGTATTGATTACCATCTTGCAATATTGCATTATGTTGCATTAATTTAATAATAAAACATTTAACTTCAATATTTTATCAATCCATATAATATGTGACCTATGCCGGCAACATATTACTCTACGGTCATATGAATTTCATATGTGAAATTTTTTTCATAAAACATGCCTTGCGCGACACCACTCCTCCGTAGAGGTTTTGAGACACGTTTTCCGAAAGGTAGCCTTTTTTCATATAGAAATTTTCCCAAATAAAATTTTTTTGCATGTAAACTTTTTATTTCTTAAGCAATTTATTTCACATGTGATATTTATAACTCTTATGAATATATCAAAATGATGTAGTTTTAACATGTGAAATATTTTTTTGAGACACACTTGTATTGATTACCATCTTCCAATATAGCTTTATGTTGCATTAATTTAATAATAAAACATTTAACTTCAATATTTTATCAATTCATATAATATGTGACCTATGCCGGCAACATATTACTCATCGGTCATATGAATTTCAAATGTGAAATTTTTTTCATATAACATGCCTTGCGCGACACCACTCACCTGTAGATGTTTTGTGACACGTTTTCCGAAAGGTGACTTTTTTTCATATGAAACTTTTTCTCAAATAAAATTTTTTTTCATGTAAATTTTTTATTTCTTAAGCAATTTATTTCACATGTGATGGTTATAACTCTTATGAATATATCAAAATGATGTAGTTTTAACATGTGAAATATTTTTTTTTGAGACACAACTTGTATTGAGTACCATCTTGCAATATATCATTTTTTTGCATTAATTTAATAATAAAACATTTAACTTCAATATTTTATCAATCCATATAATATGTGACCTATGCCGGCAACATATTACTCATAGGTCATATGAATTTCAAATGTGAAATTTTTTTCATATAACATGCCTTGCGCGACACCACTCACCTGTAGATGTTTTGTGACACGTTTTCCGAAAAGTAGTCTTTTTCATATAGAAATTTTCTCAAATAAAATTTTTTTGCATGTAAATTTTTTATTTCTTAAGCAATTTATTTCAAATGTGATAATTATAACTCTTATGAATATATCAAAATGATATAGTTTTAACATGTGAAATATTTTTTTTTGAGACACACTTGTATTGAGTACCATCTTGCAATATAGCATTTTGTTGCATTAATTTAATAATAAAACATTTAACTTCAATATTTTATCAATCCATATAATATGTGACCTATGCCGGCAACATATTACTCATCGGTCATATGAATTTCAAATGTGAAATTTTTTTCATATAACATGCCTTGCGCGACACTACTCACCTATAGAGGTTTTGTGACACGTTTTCCGAAAGGTAGCCTTTTTTCGTATAGAAATTTTCTCAAATAAAATTTTTTTTCATGTAAATTTTTTATTTCTTAAGCAATTTATTTCACATGTGATGGTTATAACTCTTATGAATATATCAAAATGATGTAGTTTTAACATGTGAAATATTTTTTTTGAGACACACTTGTATTGATTACCATCTTCCAATATAGCTTTATGTTGCATTAATTTATTAATAAAACATTTAACTTCAATATTTTATCAATCCATATAATATGTGACCTATGCCGGCAACATATTACTCATCGGTCATGTGAATTTCAAATGTGAAATTTTTTTCATATAACATGCCTTGCGCGACACTACTCACCTATAGATGTTTTGTGACACGTTTTCCGAAAGGTAGCCTTTTTTCATATAGAAATTTTCCCAAATAAAAATTTTTTTGCATGTAAACTTTTTATTTCTTAAGCAATTTATTTCACATGTGATATTTATAACTCTTGTGAATATATCAAAATGATGTAGTTTTAACATGTGAAATATTTTTTTTTGAGACACACTTGTATTGAGTACCATCTTGCAATATAGCATTTTTTTGCATTAATTTAATAATAAAACATTTAACTTCAATATTTTATCAATCCATATAATATGTGACCTATGCCGGCAACATATTACTCATCGGTCATATGAATTTCAAATGTGAAATTTTTTTCATATAACATGCCTTGCGCGACACCACTCACCTGTAGATGTTTTGTGACACGTTTTCCGAAAGGTGACATTTTTTCATATGAAACTTTTTCTCAAAGGAAATTTTTTTCATATGCAAAATTTGCATGACTTTAATAAATTTTATGATATTCAATATGAATAATTTTGTTCTTAAATTTTGTGTCAATAAGAGAAAAATTACTATATTTGACACACACAACTTCACAGTCATATGAGTTTCACATGTTAAAATTTTTTCATATTACGTTGCTTGCGCGACACTACTTCCCTACAAAGGTTTTGTGACACGTTTTCCGAAAGGTAGTCTTTTTTTCATATAGAAATTTTCTCAAATAAAATTTTTTTTCATGTAAATTTTTTATTTCTTAAGCAATTTATTTCACATGTGATGGTTATAACTATTATGAATATATCAAAATGATGTAGTTTTAACATGTGAAATATTTTTTTTGAGACACACTTGTATTGAGTACCATCTTGCAATATTGCATTATGTTGCATTAATTTAATAATAAAACATTTAACTTCAATATTTTATCAATCCATATAATATGTGACCTATGCCGGCAACATATTACTCTACGGTCATATGAATTTCATATGTGAAATTTTTTTCATAAAACATGCCTTGCGCGACACCACTCCTCCGTAGAGGTTTCGAGACACGTTTTCCGAAAGGTAGCCTTTTTTTCATATAGAAATTTTCCCAAATAAAATTTTTTTGCATGTAAACTTTTTATTTCTTAAGCAATTTATTTCACATGTGATAGTTATAACTCTTATGAATATATCAAAATGATATAGTTTTAACATGTGAAACATTTTTTTTGAGACACACTTGTATTGATTACCATCTTCCAATATAGCTTTATGTTGCATTAATTTATTAATAAAACATTTAACTTCAATATTTTATCAATCCATATAATATGTGACCTATGCCGGCAACATATTACTCATCGGTCATATGAATTTCAAATGTGAAATTTTTTTCATATAACATGCCTTGCGCGACACCACTCACCTGTAGATGTTTTGTGACACGTTTTCCGAAAGGTGACTTTTTTTCATATGAAACTTTTTCTCAAATAAAATTTTTTTTTCATGTAAATTTTTTATTTCTTAAGCAATTTATTTCACATGTGATAGTTATAACTCTTATGAATATATCAAAATGATGTAGTTTTAACATGTGAAATATTTTTTTTGAGACACACTTGTATTGAGTACCATCTTGCAATATAGCTTTATGTTGCATTAATTTAATAATAAAACATTTAACTTCAATATTTTATCAATCCATATAATATGTGACCTATGCCGGCAACATATTACTCATCGGTCATATGAATTTCAAATGTGAAATTTTTTTCATATAACATGCCTTGCGCGACACCACTCACCTGTAGATGTTTTGTGACACGTTTTCCGAAAGGTGACTTTTTTTCATATAGAAACTTATTCTCAAATAAAATTTTTTTTCAATGTAAATTTTTTATTTCTTAAGCAATTTATTTCACATGTGATAGTTATAACTCTTATGAATATATCAAAATGATGTAGTTTTAACATGTGAAATATTTTTTTTGAGACACAATTGTATTGAGTACCATCTTGCAATATAGCATTATTTTGCATTAATTTAATAATAAAACATTTAACTTCAATATTTTATCAATCCATATAATATGTGACCTATGCCGGCAACATATTACTCATCGGTCATATGAATTTCATATGTGAAATTTTTTTCATATCATGCCTTGCGCGACACCACTCCTCCATAGAGGTTTTGTGACACGTTTTCCGAAAAGTAGACTTTTTTCATATGAAACTTTTTCTCAAATGACATTTTTTTCACATGTTTATTTTATATTTCATAAGCAAATTATTTCACATGTGAAATTTATAGCTCTTATGAATATATCAAAATGATATAGTTTTAACATGTGAAATATTTTTTTTTGAGACACACTTGTATTGAGTACCATCTTGCAACATAGCATTTTGTTGCATTAATTTAATAATAAAACATTTAACTTCAATATTTTATCAATCCATATAATATGTGACCTATGCCGGCAACATATTACTCATCGGTCATATGAATTTCAAATGTGAAATTTTTTTTATATAACATGCCTTGCGCGACACTACTCACCTATAGAGGTTTTGTGACACGTTTTCCGAAAGGTAGCCTTTTTTCGTATAGAAATTTTCTCAAATAAAAATTTTTTTGCATGTAAACTTTTTATTTCTTAAGCAATTTATTTCACATGTGATGGTTATAACTCTTATGAATATATCAAAATGATGTAGTTTTAACATGTGAAATATTTTTTTTGAGACACACTTGTATTGATTACCATCTTCCAATATAGCTTTATGTTGCATTAATTTATTAATAAAACATTTAACTTCAATATTTTATCAATCCATATAATATGTGACCTATGCCGGCAACATATTACTCATCAGTCATGTGAATTTCAAATGTGAAATTTTTTTCATATAACATGCCTTGCGCGACACTTCTCACCTGTAGATGTTTTGTGACACGTTTTCCGAAAGGTAGCCTTTTTCATATAGAAATTTTCCCAAATAAATATTTTTTTTCATGTAAACTTTTTATTTCTTAAGCAATTTATTTCACATGTTAAATTTATAACTCTTGTGAATATATCAAAATGATGTAGTTTTAACATGTGAAATATTTTTTTTTGAGACACAATTGTATTGAGTACCATCTTGCAATATAGCATTTTTTTGCATTAATTTAATAATAAAACATTTAACTTCAATATTTTATCAATCCATATAATATGTGACCTATGCCGGCAACATATTACTCATCGGTCATATGAATTTCAAATGTGAAATTTTTTTCATATAACATGCCTTGCGCGACACCACTCACCTGTAGATGTTTTGTGACACGTTTTCCGAAAGGTGACATTTTTTCATATGAAACTTTTTCTCAAAGGAAATTTTTTTCATATGCAAAATTTGCATGACTTTAATAAATTTTATGATATTCAATATGAATAATTTTGTTCCTTAATTTTGTGTCAATAAGACAAAAATTACTATATTTGACACACACAACTTCACTGTCATATGATTGTTACATGTTAAAATTTTTTTATATTAGGTTGCTTGCGCGACACTACTTCCCTACAAAGATTTTGTGACACGTTTTCCGAAAGGTAGTTTTTTTTTCATATAGAAATTTTCTTAAATAAAATTTTTTTTCATGTAAATTTTTTATTTCTTAAGCAATTTATTTTACATGTGATGGTTATAACTCTTATGAATATATCAAAATGATGTAGTTTTAACATGTGAAATATTTTTTTTGAGACACACTTGTATTGAGTACCATCTTGCAATATTGCATTATGTTGCATTAATTTAATAATAAAACATTTAACTTCAATATTTTATCAATCCATATAATATGTGACCTATGCCGGCAACATATTACTCATCGGTCATATGAATTTCATATGTGAAATTTTTTTCATAAAACATGCCTTGCGCGACACCACTCCTCCGTAGAGGTTTCGAGACACGTTTTCCAAAAGGTAGCGTTTTTTCATATAGAAATTTTCCCAAATAAAATTTTTTTGCATGTAAACTTTTTATTTCTTAAGCAATTTATTTCACATGTGATAATTATAGCTCTTATGAATATATCAAAATGATAAAGTTTTAACATGTGAAACATTTTTTTGAGACACACTTGTATTGATTACCATCTTCCAATATAGCTTTATGTTGCATTAATTTATTAATAAAACATTTAACTTCAATATTTTATCAATCCATATAATATGTGACCTATGCCGGCAACATATTACTCATCGGTCACATGAATTTCAAATGTGAAATTTTTTTCATATAACATGCCTTGCGCGACACCACTCACCTGTAGATGTTTTGTGACACGTTTTCCGAAAGGTGACTTTTTTCATATAGAAACTTTTTCTCAAATAAATTTTTTTTTCATGTAAATTTTTTATTTCTTAAGCAATTTATTTCACATGTGATAGTTATAACTCTTATGAATATATCAAAATGATGTAGTTTTAACATGTGAAATATTTTTTTTGAGACACACTTGTATTGAGTACCATCTTGCAATATAGCATTATGTTGCATTAATTTAATAATAAAACATTTAACTTCAATATTTTATCAATCCATATAATATGTGACCTATGCCGGCAATATATTTCTCCACGGTCATATGAATTTCATATGTGAAATTTTTTTCATAAAACATGCCTTGCGCGACACCACTCCCCTATAGAGGTTTTGTGACACGTTTTCCGAAAGGTAGCCTTTTTTCATATAGAAATTTTCCCAAATAAAAATTTTTTTGCATGTAAACTTTTTATTTCTTAAGCAATTTATTTCACATGTGATAGTTATAACTCTTATGAATATATCAAAATGATATAGTTTTAACATGTGAAATATTTTTTTTGAGACACACTTGTATTGAGTACCATCTTGCAATATATCATTTTTTTGCATTAATTTAATAATAAAACATTTAACTTCAATATTTTATCAATCCATATAATATGTGACCTATGCCGGCAACATATTACTCATCGGTCATATGAATTTCAAATGTGAAATTTTTTTCATATAACATGCCTTGCGGGACACCACTCACCTGTAGATGTTTTGTGACACGTTTTCCGAAAGGTGAAATTTTTTCATATGAAACTTTTTCTCAAAGGAAATTTTTTTCATATCCAAAATTTGCATGACTTCAATAAATTTTATGATATTCAATATGAATAATTTTGTTTTTAAATTTTGTGTCAATAAGAGAAAAATTACTATATTTGACACACACAACTTCACAGTCATATGAGTTTCACATGTTAAAATTTTTTCATATTACGTTTCTTGCGCGACACTACTTCCCTACAAAGGTTTTGTGACACGTTTTCCGAAAGGTAGTCTTTTTTCATATAGAAATTTTCTTAAATAAAATTTTTTTTCATGTAAATTTTTTATTTCTTAAGCAATTTATTTCACATGTGATGGTTATAACTCTTATGAATATATCAAAATGATGTAGTTTTAACATGTGAAATATTTTTTTTGAGACACACTTGTATTGATTACCATCTTGCAATATTGCATTATGTTGCATTAATTTAATAATAAAACATTTAACTTCAATATTTTATCAATCCATATAATATGTGACCTATGCCGGCAACATATTACTCTACGGTCATATGAATTTCATATGTGAAATTTTTTTCATAAAACATGCCTTGCGCGACACCACTCCTCCGTACAGGTTTTGAGACACGTTTTCCAAAAGGTAGCCTTTTTTCATATAGAAATGTTCCCAAATAAAATTTTTTTTGCATGTAAACTTTTTATTTCTTAAGCAATTTATTTCACTTGTGATAATTATAGCTCTTATGAATATATCAAAATGATAAAGTTTTAACATGTGAAACATTTTTTTTGAGACACACTTGTATTGATTACCATCTTCCAATATAGCTTTATGTTGCATTAATTTATTAATAAAACATTTAACTTCAATATTTTATCAATTCATATAATATGTGACCTTTGCTGGCAACATATTATTCCACGGTCATATGAATTTCATATGTAACATTTTTTTCATATAACATGCCTTGCGCGACACCACTCACCTGTAGATGTTTTGTGACACGTTTTCCGAAAGGTGACTTTTTTTCATATGAAATTTTTTCTCAAATAAATTTTTTTTTCATGCAAATTTTTTATTTCTTAAGCAATTTATTTCACATGTGATGGTTATAACTCTTATGAATATATCAAAATGATGTAGTTTTAACATGTGAAATATTTTTTTTGAGACACACTTGTATTGAGTACCATCTTGCAATATAGCATTTTTTTGCATTAATTTAATAATAAAACATTTAACTTCAATATTTTATCAATCCATATAATATGTGACCTATGCCGGCAACATATTACTCATAGGTCATATGAATTTCAAATGTGAAATTTTTTTCATATAACATGCCTTGCGCGACACCACTCACCTGTAGATGTTTTGTGACACGTTTTCCGAAAGGTAGCCTTTTTCATATAGAAATTCTCCCAAATAAAAATTTTTTTGCATGTAAACTTTTTATTTCTTAAGCAATTTATTTCACATGTGATGGTTATAACTCTTATGAATATATCAAAATGATGTAGTTTTAACATGTGAAATATTTTTTTTTGAGACACAATTGTATTGAGTACCATCTTGCAATATAGCATTTTTTTGCATTAATTTAATAATAAAACATTTAACTTCAATATTTTATCAATCCATATAATATGTGACCTATGCCGGCAACATATTACTCATCGGTCATATGAATTTCAAATGTGAAATTTTTTTCATATAACATGCCTTGAGCGACACTACTCACCTATAGAGGTTTTGTGACACGTTTTCCGAAAGGTAGCCTTTTTTCGTATAGAAATTTTCTCAAATAAAAATTTTTTTGCATGTAAATTTTTAATTTCTTAAGCAATTTATTTCACATGTGATGGTTATAACTCTTATGAATATATCAAAATGATGTAGTTTTAACATGTGAAATATTTTATTTGAGACACACTTGTATTGATTACCATCTTCCAATATAGCTTTATGTTGCTTTAATTTATTAATAAAACATTTAACTTCAATATTTTATCAATCCATATAATATGTGACCTATGCCGGCAACATATTACTCATCGGTCATGTGAATTTCAAATGTGAAATTTTTTTCATATAACATGCCTTGCGCGACACTACTCACCTATAGATGTTTTGTGACACGTTTTCCGAAAGGTAGCCTTTTTTCATATAGAAATTTTCCCAAATAAAAATTTTTTTGCATGTAAACTTTTTATTTCTTAAGCAATTTATTTCACATGTGAAATTTATAACTCTTGTGAATATATCAAAATGATGTAGTTTTAACATGTGAAATATTTTTTTTGAGACACAATTGTATTGAGTACCATCTTGCAATATAGCATTTTTTTGCATTAATTTAATAATAAAACATTTAACTTCAATATTTTATCAATCCATATAATATGTGACCTATGCCGGCAACATATTACTCATCGGTCATATGAATTTCAAATGTGAAATTTTTTTATATAACATGCCTTGCGCGACACCACTCACCTGTAGATGTTTTGTGACACGTTTTCCGAAAGGTGACATTTTTTCATATGAAACTTTTTCTCAAAGGAAATTTTTTTCATATGCAAAATTTGCATGACTTTAATAAATTTTATGATATTCAATATGAATAATTTTGTTCTTAAATTTTGTGTCAATAAGAGAAAAATTACTATATTTGACACACACAACTTTACTGTCATATGAGTTTCACATGTTAAAATTTTTTCATATTACGTTGCTTGCGCGACACTACTTCCCTACAAAGATTTTGTGACACGTTTTCCGAAAGGTAGTCTTTTTTCATATAGAAATTTTCTTAAATAAAATTTTTTTTCATGTAAATTTTTTATTTCTTAAGCAATTTATTTCACATGTGATGGTTATAACTCTTATGAATATATCAAAATGATGTAGTTTTAACATGTGAAATATTTTTTTTGAGACACACTTGTATTGAGTACCATCTTGCAATATTGCATTATGTTGCATTAATTTAATAATAAAACATTTAACTTCAATATTTTATCAATCCATATAATATGTGACCTATGCCGGCAACATATTACTCTACGGTCATATGAATTTCATATGTGAAATTTTTTTCATAAAACATGCCTTGCGCGACACCACTCCTCCGTAGAGGTTTCGAGACACGTTTTCCGAAAGGTAGCCTTTTTTCATATAGAAATGTTCCCAAATAAAATTTTTTTTGCATGTAAACTTTTTATTTCTTAAGCAATTTATTTCACATGTGATTGTTATAACTCTTATGAATATATCAAAATGATAAAGTTTTAACATGTGAAACATTTTTTTTGAGACACACTTGTATTGATTACCATCTTCCAATATAGCTTTATGTTGCATTAATTTATTAATAAAACATTTAACTTCAA
This sequence comes from Drosophila ustulata, assembly GCA_035047365.1. NCBI lineage: Eukaryota > Metazoa > Arthropoda > Insecta > Diptera > Drosophilidae > Drosophila > Drosophila ustulata. The sequence continues at coordinate 55,250 of JAWNPT010000115.1, forward strand.
TATTTTATCAATCCATATAATATGTGACCTATGCCGGCAACATATTACTCATCGGTCATGTGAATTTCAAATGTGAAATTTTTTTCATATAACATGCCTTGCGCGACACCACTCACCTGTAGATGTTTTGTGACACGTTTTCCGAAAGGTGACTTTTTTTCATATGAAACTTTTTCTCAAATAAAATTTTTTTTTCATGTAAATTTTTTATTTCTTAAGCAATTTATTTCACATGTGATGGTTATAACTCTTATGAATATATCAAAATGATGTAGTTTTAACATGTGAAATATTTTTTTTGAGACACACTTGTATTGAGTACCATCTTGCAATATAGCTTTATGTTGCATTAATTTAATAATAAAACATTTAACTTCAATATTTTATCAATCCATATAATATGTGACCTATGCCGGCAACATATTACTCATCGGTCATATGAATTTCAAATGTGAAATTTTTTTCATATAACATGCCTTGCGCGACACCACTCACCTGTAGATGTTTTGTGACACGTTTTCCGAAAGGTGACTTTTTTTCATATGAAACTTATTCTCAAATAAATTTTTTTTGCAATGTAAATTTTTTATTTCTTAAGCAATTTCTTTCACATGTGATGGTTATAACTCTTATGAATATATCAAAATGATGTAGTTTTAACATGTGAAATATTTTTTTTGAGACACAATTGTATTGAGTACCATCTTGCAATATATCATTTTTTTGCATTAATTTAATAATAAAACATTTAAATTCAATATGTTATCAATCCATATAATATGTGACCTATGCCGGCAACATATTACTCATAGGTCATATGAATTTCAAATGTGAAATTTTTTTTATATAACATGCCTTGCGCGACACCACTCACCTGTAGATGTTTTGTGACACGTTTTTCGAAAGGTGACATTTTTTCATATGAAACTTTTTCTGAAAGGAAATTTTTTTCGTATGCAAAATTTGCATGACTTCAATAAATTTTATGATATTCAATATGAATAATTTTGTTTTTAAATTTTATGTCAATAAGAGAAAAATTACTAAATTTGACACACACAACTTCACAGTCATATGAGTTTCACATGTTAAATTTTTTTCATATTACGTTGCTTGCGCGACACTACTTCCCCACAAAGGTTTTGTGGCAAGTTTTCCGAAAGGTTGCCTTTTTTCATATAGAAATTTTCTCAAATAAAATTTTTTTTTCATGTAAATTTTTTGTTTCTTAAGCAATTTATTTCACATGTGATAACTATAGCTCTTATGAATATATCAAAATGATATAGTTTTAACATGTGAAACATTTTTTTTGAGACACACTTGTATTGATTACCATCTTCCAATATAGCTTTATGTTGCATTAATTTATTAATAAAACATTTAACTTCAATATTTTATCAATTCATATAATATGTGACCTTTGCTGGCAACATATAATTCCACGGTCATATGAATTTCATATGTAAAATTTTTTTCATATATCATGCATTGCGCGACACCACTCCTCCATAGAGGTTTTGTGAAACGTTTTCCGAAAAGTAGACTTTTTTGATATGAAACTTTTTCTCAAATGACATTTTTTTCACATGTTTATTTTATATTTCATAAGCAAATTATTTCACATGTGAAATTTATAGCTCTTATGAATATATCAAAATTATGTAGTTTTAACATGTGAAATATTTATTTTTGAGACACACTTGTATTGAGTACCATCTTGCAACATAGCATTTTTTTGCATTAATTTAATAATAAAACATTTAACTTCAATATTTTATCAATCCATATAATATGTGACCTATGCCGGCAACATATTACTCATCGGTCATGTGAATTTAAAATGTGAAATTTTTTTCATATAACATGCCTTGCGCGACACTACTCACCTATAGAGGTTTTGTGACACGTTTTCCGAAAGGTAGCCTTTTTTCGTATAGAAATTTTCTCAAATAAAAATTTTTTTGCATGTAAACTTTTTATTTCTTAAGCAATTTATTTCACATGTGATGGTTATAACTCTTATGAATATATCAAAATGATGTAGTTTTAACATGTGAAATATTTTTTTTGAGACACACTTGTATTGATTACCATCTTCCAATATAGCTTTATGTTGCATTAACTTATTAATAAAACATTTAACTTCAATATTTTATCAATCCATATAATATGTGACCTATGCCGGCAACATATTACTCATCAGTCATGTGAATTTCAAATGTGAAATTTTTTTCATATAACATGCCTTGCGCGACACTTCTCACCTGTAGATGTTTTGTGACACGTTTTCCGAAAGGTAGTTTTTTTTCATATAGAAATTTTCCCAAATTAAAATTTTTTTGCATGTAAACTTTTTATTTCTTAAGCATTTTATTTCACATGTTAAATTTATAACTCTTGTGAATATATCAAAATGATGTAGTTTTAACATGTGAAATATTTTTTTTTGAGACACAATTGTATTGAGTACCATCTTGCAATATAGCATTTTTTTGCATTAATTTAATAATAAAACATTTAACTTCAATATTTTATCAATCCATATAATATGTGACCTATGCCGGCAACATATTACTCATCGGTCATATGAATTTCAAATGTGAAATTTTTTTCATATAACATGCCTTGCGCGACACCACTCACCTGTAGATGTTTTGTGACACGTTTTCCGAAAGGTGACATTTTTTCATATGAAACTTTTTCTCAAAGGAAATTTTTTTCATGTGCAAAATTTGCATGACTTTAATAAATTTTATGATATTCAATATGAATAATTTTGTTCTTAAATTTTGTGTCAATAAGACAAAAATTACTATATTTGACACACACAACTTCACTGTCATATGATTTTTACATGTTAAAATTTTTTTATATTAGGTTGCTTGCGCGACACTACTTCCCTACAAAGATTTTGTGACACGTTTTCGGAAAGGTAGTCTTTTTTCATATAGAAATTTTCTTAAATAAATTTTTTTTCATGTAAATTTTTTATTTCTTAAGCAATTTATTTCACATGTGATGGTTATAACTCTTATGAATATATCAAAATGATGTAGTTTTAACATGTGAAATATTTTTTTTGAGACACACTTGTATTGAGTACCATCTTGCAATATTGCATTATGTTGCATTAATTTAATAATAAAACATTTAAATTCAATATGTTAAAAATCCATATAATATGTGACCTATGCCGGCAACATATTACTCATAGGTCATATGAATTTCAAATGTGAAATTTTTTTTATATAACATGCCTTGCGCGACACCACTCACCTGTAGATGTTTTGTGACACGTTTTTCGAAAGGTGACATTTTTTCATATGAAACTTTTTCTGAAAGGAAATTTTTTTCGTATGCAAAATTTGCATGACTTCAATAAATTTTATGATATTCAATATGAATAATTTTGTTTTTAAATTTTATGTCAATAAGAGAAAAATTACTATATTTGACACACACAACTTCACAGTCATATGAGTTTCACATGTTAAATTTTTTTCATATTACGTTGCTTGCGCGACACTACTTCCCCACAAAGGTTTTGTGGCAAGTTTTCCGAAAGGTTGCCTTTTTTCATATAGAAATTTTCTCAAATAAAATTTTTTTTTCATGTAAATTTTTTGTTTCTTAAGCAATTTATTTCACATGTGATAACTATAGCTCTTATGAGTATATCAAAATGATATAGTTTTAACATGTGAAACATTTTTTTTGAGACACACTTGTATTGATTACCATCTTCCAATATAGCTTTATGTTGCATTAATTTATTAATAAAACATTTAACTTCAATATTTTATCAATTCATATAATATGTGACCTTTGCTGGCAACATATAATTCCACGGTCATATGAATTTCATATGTAAAATTTTTTTCATATATCATGCATTGCGCGACACCACTCCTCCATAGAGGTTTTGTGAAACGTTTTCCGAAAAGTAGACTTTTTTGATATGAAACTTTTTCTCAAATGACATTTTTTTCACATGTTTATTTTATATTTCATAAGCAATTTATTTCACATGTGAAATTTATAGCTCTTATGAATATATCAAAATGATATAGTTTTAACATGTGAAATATTTATTTTTGAGACACACTTGTATTGAGTACCATCTTGCAACATAGCATTTTTTTGCATTAATTTAATAATAAAACATTTAACTTCAATATTTTATCAATCCATATAATATGTGACCTATGCCGGCAACATATTACTCATCGGTCATGTGAATTTAAAATGTGAAATTTTTTTCATATAACATGCCTTGCGCGACACTACTCACCTATAGAGGTTTTGTGACACGTTTTCCGAAAGGTAGCCTTTTTTCGTATAGAAATTTTCTCAAATAAAAATTTTTTTGCATGTAAACTTTTTATTTCTTAAGCAATTTATTTCACATGTGATGGTTATAACTCTTATGAATATATCAAAATGATGTAGTTTTAACATGTGAAATATTTTTTTTGAGACACACTTGTATTGATTACCATCTTCCAATATAGCTTTATGTTGCATTAATTTATTAATAAAACATTTAACTTCAATATTTTATCAATCCATATAATATGTGACCTATGCCGGCAACATATTACTCATCAGTCATGTGAATTTCAAATGTGAAATTTTTTTCATATAACATGCCTTGCGCGACACTTCTCACCTGTAGATGTTTTGTGACACGTTTTCCGAAAGGTAGTTTTTTTTCATATAGAAATTTTCCCATATTAAAATTTTTTTGCATGTAAACTTTTTATTTCTTAAGCATTTTATTTCACATGTTAAATTTATAACTCTTGTGAATATATCAAAATGATGTAGTTTTAACATGTGAAATATTTTTTTTTGAGACACAATTGTATTGAGTACCATCTTGCAATATAGCATTTTTTTGCATTAATTTAATAATAAAACATTTAACTTCAATATTTTATCAATCCATATAATATGTGACCTATGCCGGCAACATATTACTCATCGGTCATATGAATTTCAAATGTGAAATTTTTTTCATATAACATGCCTTGCGCGACACCACTCACCTGTAGATGTTTTGTGACACGTTTTCCGAAAGGTGACATTTTTTCATATGAAACTTTTTCTCAAAGGAAAATTTTTTCATGTGCAAAATTTGCATGACTTTAATAAATTTTATGATATTCAATATGAATAATTTTGTTCTTAAATTTTGTGTCAATAAGACAAAAATTACTATATTTGACACACACAACTTCACTGTCATATGATTTTCACATGTTAAAATTTTTTCATATTAGGTTGCTTGCGCGACACTACTTCCCTACAAAGATTTTGTGACACGTTTTCCGAAAGGTAGTCTTTTTTCATATAGAAATTTTCTTAAATAAATTTTTTTTCATGTAAATTTTTTATTTCTTAAGCAATTTATTTCACATGTGATGGTTATAACTCTTATGAATATATCAAAATGATGTAGTTTTAACATGTGAAATATTTTTTTTGAGACACACTTGTATTGAGTACCATCTTGCAATATTGCATTATGTTGCATTAATTTAATAATAAAACATTTAACTTCAATATTTTATCAATCCATATAATATGTGACCTATGCCGGCAACATATTACTCATCTGTCATATGAATTTCATATGTGAAATTTTTTTCATAAAACATGCCTTGCGCGACACCACTCCTCCGTACAGGTTTCGAGACACGTTTTCCAAAAGGTAGCGTTTTTTCATATAGAAATGTTCCCAAATAAAATTTTTTTGCATGTAAACTTTTTATTTCTTAAGCAATTTATTTCACATGTAATAATTATAGCTCTTATGAATATATCAAAATGATAAAGTTTTAACATGTGAAACATTTTTTTGAGACACACTTGTATTGATTACCATCATCCAATATAGCTTTATGTTGCATTAATTTATTAATAAAACATTTAACTTCAATATTTTATCAATCCATATAATATGTGACCTATGCCGGCAACATATTACTCATCGGTCATCGGTCATGAATTTCAAATGTGAAATTTTTTTCATATAACATGCCTTGCGCGACACCACTCACCTGTAGATGTTTTGTGACACGTTTTCCGAAAGGTGACTTTTTTTCATATGAAACTTTTTCTCAAATAAATTTTTTTTTTCATGTAAATTTTTTATTTCTTAAGCAATTTATTTCACATGTGATGGTTATAACTCTTATGAATATATCAAAATGATGTAGTTTTAACATGTGAAATATTTTTTTTGAGACACACTTGTATTGAGTACCATCTTGCAATATAGCATTATGTTGCATTAATTTAATAATAAAACATTTAACTTCAATATTTTATCAATCCATATAATATGTGACCTATGCCGGCAATATATTTCTCCACGGTCATATGAATTTCATATGAGTAATTTTTTTCATAAAACATGCCTTTCGCGACGCCATTCCCCTATAGAGGTTTTTTGACACGTTTTCCGAAAGGTAGCCTTTTTTCATATAGAAATTTTCCCAAATAAAAATTTTTTTGCATGTAAACTTTTTATTTCATAAGCAATTTATTTCACATGTGATGGTTATAACTCTTATGAATATATCAAAATGATATAGTTTTAACATGTGAAATATTTTTTTGAGACACACTTGTATTGAGTACCATCTTGCAATATATCATTTTTTTGCATTAATTTAATAATAAAACATTTAACTTCAATATTTTATCAATTCATATAATATGTGACCTATGCCGGCAACATATTACTCATCGGTCATATGAATTTCAAATGTGAAATTTTTTTCATATAACATGCCTTGCGGGACATCACTCACCTGTAGATGTTTTATGACACGTTTTCCGAAAGGTGACATTTTTTCATATGAAACTTTTTCTCAAAGGAAATTTTTTTCATATCCAAAATTTGCATGACTTCAATAAATTTTATGATATTCAATATGAATAATTTTGTTTTTAAATTTTGTGTCAATAAGAGAAAAATTACTATATTTGACACACACAACTTCACAGTCATATGAGTTTCACATGTTAAAATTTTTTCATATTACGTTTCTTGCGCGACACTACTTCCCTACAAAGGTTTTGTGACACGTTTTCCGAAAGGTAGTCTTTTTTCATATAGAAATTTTCCTAAATAAAATTTTTTTTTCATGTAAATTTTTTATTTCTTAAGCAATTTATTTCACATGTGATGGTTATAACTCTTATGAATATATCAAAATGATGTAGTTTTAACATGTGAAATATTTTTTTTGAGACACACTTGTATTGATTACCATCTTCCAATATTGCATTATGTTGCATTAATTTAATAATAAAACATTTAACTTCAATATTTTATCAATCCATATAATATGTGACCTATGCCGGCAACATATTACTCTACGGTCATATGAATTTCATATGTGAAATTTTTTTCATAAAACATGCCTTGCGCGACACCACTCCTCCGTATAGGTTTCGAGACACGTTTTCCAAAAGGTAGCCTTTTTTCATATAGAAATGTTCCCAAATAAAATTTTTTTTGCATGTAAACTTTTTATTTCTTAAGCAATTTATTTCACTTGTGATAATTATAGCTCTTATGAATATATAAAAATGATAAAGTTTTAACATGTGAAACATTTTTTTTGAGACACACTTGTATTGATTACCATTATCCAATATAGCTTTATGTTGCATTAATTTATTAATAAAACATTTAACTTCAATATTTTATCAATCCATATAATATGTGACCTATGCCGGCAACATATTACTCATCGGTTACATGAATTTCAAATGTGAAATTTTTTTCATATAACATGCCTTGCGCGACACTACTCACCTGTAGATGTTTTGTGACACGTTTTCCGAAAGGTGACATTTTTTCATATGAAACTTTTTCTCCAATACATTTTTTTTTTCATATAAACTTTTTATTTCTTAAGCAATTTATTTCATATGTGATAATTATAGCTCTTATGAATATATCAAAATGATACATTCTCAAATACATTTTTTTTTTCATATAAACTTTTTATTTCTTAAGCAATTTATTTCATATGTGATAATTATAGCTCGTATGAATATATCAAAATGATATAGTTTGAACATGTGAAACATTTTTGTTGAGACACACTTGTATTGATTACCATCTTCCAATATAGCTTTATGTTGCATTAATTTATAAATAAAACATTTAACTTCAATATTTTATCAATCCATATAATATGTGACCTATGCCGGCAACATATTACTCATAGGTCATGTGAATTTCAAATGTGAAATTTTTTTCATGTAACATGCCTTGCGCGACAATACACGTTTTGTGACACGTTTTCCGAAAGGTAGCCTTTTTCATATAGAAATTCTCCCAAATAAAAATTTTTTTGCATGTAATCTTTTTATTTCTTAAGCAATTTATTTCACATGTGAAATTTATAACTCTTGTGAATATATCAAAATGATGTAGTTTTAACATGTGAAATATTTTTTTTTGAGACACAATTGTATTGAGTACCATCTTGCAATATAGCATTTTTTTGCATTAATTTAATAATAAAACATTTAAGTTCAATATTTTATCAATCCATATAATATGTGACCTATGCCGGCAACATATTACTCATCGGTCATATGAATTTCAAATGTGAAATTTTTTTCATATAACATGCCTTGCGCGACACCACTCACCTGTAGATGTTTTGTGACACGTTTTCCGAAAGGTGACATTTTTTCATATGAAACTTTTTATCAAAGGAAATTTTTTTCATATGCAAAATTTGCATGACTTTAATAAATTTTATGATATTCAATATGAATAATTTTGTTCTTAAATGTTGTGTCAATAAGAGAAAAATTACTATATTTGACACACACAACTTCACAGTCATATGAGTTTCACATGTTAAAATTTTTTCATATTACGTTGCTTGCGCGACACTACTTCCCTACAAAGATTTTGTGACACGTTTTCCGAAAGGTAGTCTTTTTTCATATAGAAATTTTCTTAAATAAAATTTTTTTTCATGTAAATTTTTTATTTCTTAAGCAATTTATTTCACATGTGATGGTTATAACTCTTATGAATATATCAAAATGATGTAGTTTTAACATGTGAAATATTTTTTTTGAGACACACTTGTATTGAGTACCATCTTGCAATATTGCATTATGTTGCATTAATTTAATAATAAAACATTTAACTTCAATATTTTATCAATCCATATAATATGTGACCTATGCCGGCAACATATTATTCTACGGTCATATGAATTTCATATGTGAAATTTTTTTCATAAAATATGCCTTGCGCGACACCACTCCTCCGTACAGGTTTCGAGACACGTTTTCCGAAAGGTAGCCTTTTTTCATATAGAAATTTTCTCAAATAAAAATTTTTTTTGTATGTAAACTTTTTATTTCTTAAGCAATTTATTTCACATGTGATAATTATAGCTCTTATGAATATATCAAAATGATATAGTTTGAACATGTGAAACATTTTTTTTGAGACACACTTGTATTGATTACCATCTTCCAATATAGCTTTATGTTGCATTAATTTATTAATAAAACATTTAACTTCAATATTTTATCAATCCATATAATATGTGACCTATGCCGGGAACATATTACTCATCGGTCATGTGAATTTCAAATGTGAAATTTTTTTCATATAACATGCCTTGCGCGACACCACTCCTCCATAGATGTTTTGTGACACGTTTTCCGAAAGGTGACATTTTTTCATATGAAACTTTTTATCAAAGGAAATTTTTTTTCATATGCAAAATTTGCATGACTTCAATAAATTTTATGATATTCAATATGAATAATTTTGTTCTTAAATGTTGTGTCAATAAGAGAAAAATTACTATATTTGACACACACAACTTCACAGTCATATGAGTTTCACATGTTAAAATTTTTTCATATTACGTTGCTTGCGCGACACTACTTCCCTACAAAGATTTTGTGACACGTTTTCCGAAAGGTAGTCTTTTTTCATATAGAAATTTTCTTAAATAAAATTTTTTTTCATGTAAATTTTTTATTTCTTAAGCAATTTTTTTCACATGTGATGGTTATAACTCTTATGAATATATCAAAATGATGTAGTTTTAACATGTGAAATATTTTTTTTGAGACACACTTGTATTGAGTACCATCTTGCAATATTGCATTATGTTGCATTAATTTAATAATAAAACATTTAACTTCAATATTTTATCAATCCATATAATATGTGACCTATGCCGGCAACATATTATTCTACGGTCATATGAATTTCATATGTGAAATTTTTTTCATAAAACATGCCTTGCGCGACACCACTCCTCCGTACAGGTTTCGAGACACGTTTTCCGAAAGGTAGCCTTTTTTCATATAGAAATTTTCTCAAATAAAAATTTTTTTTGTATGTAAACTTTTTATTTCTTAAGCAATTTATTTCACATGTGATAATTATAGCTCTTATGAATATATCAAAATGATATAGTTTGAACATGTGAAACATTTTTTTTGAGACACACTTGTATTGATTACCATCTTCCAATATAGCTTTATGTTGCATTAATTTATTAATAAAACATTTAACTTCAATATTTTATCAATCCATAAAATATGTGACCTATGCCGGCAACATATTACTCATCGGTCATGTGAATTTCAAATGTGAAATTTTTTTCATATAACATGCCTTGCGCGACACCAGTCACCTGTAGATGTTTTGTGACACGTTTTCCGAAAGGTAGCCTTTTTCATATAGAAATTCTCCCAAATAAAAATTTTTTTGCATGTAAACTTTTTATTTCTTAAGCAATTTATTTCACATGTGATAATTATAGCTCTTATGAATATATCAAAATGATGTAGTTTTAACATGTGAAATATTTTTTTTTGAGACACAATTGTATTGAGTACCATCTTGCAATAAAGCAGTTTCACATGTTAAAATTTTTTCATATTACGTTGCTTGCGCGACACCACTTCCCTACAAAGGTTTTGTGACACGTTTTCCGAAAGGTTGTCTTTTTTCATATAGAAATTTATTCAAATAAAATTTTTTTTCATGTAAATTTTTTGTTTCTTAAGCAATTTATTTCACATGTGATAATTATAGCTCTTATGAATATATCAAAATGATATAGTTTTAACATGTGAAATATTTTTTTTGAGACACACTTGTATTGATTACCATCTTCCAATATAGCTTTATGTTGCATTAATTTATTAATAAAAAATTTAACTTCAATATTTTATCAATTTATATAATATGTGACCTATGCCGGCAACATATTACTCATCGGTCATATGAATTTCAAATGTGAAATTTTTTTCATATAACATGCCTTGCGGGACATCACTCACCTGTAGATGTTTTATGACACGTTTTCCGAAATGTGACATTTTTTCATATGAAACTTTTTCTCAAAGGAAATTTTTTTCATATGCAAAATTTGCATGACTTCAATAAATTTTATGATATTCAATATGAATAATTTTGTTTTTAAATTTTGTGTCAATAAGAGAAAAATTACTATATTTGACACACACAACTTCACAGTCATATGAGTTTCACATGTTAAAATTTTTTCATATTACGTTGCTTGCGCGACACTACTTCCCTACAAAGGTTTTGTGACACGTTTTCCGAAAGGTAGTCTTTTTTCATATAGAAATTTTCTTAAATAAAATTTTTTTTTCATGTAAATTTTTTATTTCTTAAGCAATTTATTTCACATGTGATGGTTATAACTCCTATGAATATATCAAAATGATGTAGTTTTAACATGTGAAATATTTTTTGCAATATTGCATTATGTTGCATTAATTTAATAATAAAACATTTAACTTCAATATTTTATCAATCCATATAATATGTGACCTATGCCGGCAACATATTACTCATCGGTCACATCAATTTCAAATGTGAAATTTTTTTCATATAACATGCCTTGCGGGAGACCACTCACCTGTAGATGTTTTGTGACACGTTTTCCGAAAGGTGACATTTTTTCATATGAAACTTTTTCTCAAATAAATTTTTTTTTTCATGTAAACTTTTTATTTCTTAAGCAATTTATTTCATATGTGATAATTATAGCTCTTATGAATATATCAAAATGATATAGTTTTAACATGTGAAATATTTTTTTTGAGACACACTTGTATTGATTACCATCTTCCAATATAGCTTTATGTTGCATTAATTTATTAATAAAACATTTAACTTCAATATTTTATCAATTCATATAATATGTGACCTATGCCGGCAACATATTACTCATCGGTCATATGAATTTCAAATGTGAAATTTTTTTCATATAACATGCCTTGCGGGACATCACTCACCTGTAGATGTTTTATGACACGTTTTCCGAAATGTGACATTTTTTCATATGAAACTTTTTCTCAAAGGAAATTTTTTTCATATGCAAAATTTGCATGACTTCAATAAATTTTATGATATTCAATATGAATAATTTTGTTTTTAAATTTTGTGTCAATAAGAGAAAAATTACTATATTTGACACACACAACTTCACAGTCGTATGAGTTTCACATGTTAAAATATTTTCATATTACGTTGCTTGCGCGACACTACTTCCCTACAAAGGTTTTGTGACACGTTTTCCGAAAAGTTGTCTTTTTTCATATAGAAATTTTCTCAAATAAAATTTTTTTTTCATGTAAATTTTTTGTTTCTTAAGCAATTTATTTCACATGTGATTTTTATAACTCTTATGAATATATCAAAATGATAAAGTTTTAACATGTGAAAAATTTTTTTTGAGACACACTTGTATTGATTGCCATCTTCCAATATAGCTTTATGTTGCATTAATTTATTAATAAAACATTTAATTTCAATATTTTATCAATCCATATAATATGTGACCTATGCCGGCAACATATTACTCATCGGTCATGTGAATTTCAAATGTGAAATTTTTTTCATATAACATGCCTTGCGCGACACCACTTACCTGTAGATGTTTTGTGACACGTTTTCCGAAAGGTGACTTTTTTTCATATGAAACTTTTTCTCAAATAAATTTTTTTTTTCATGTAAATTTTTTATTTCTTAAGCAATTTATTTCACATGTGATGGTTATAACTCTTATGAATATATCAAAATGATGTAGTTTTAACATGTGAAATATTTTTTTTGAGACACACTTGTATTGAGTACCATCTTGCAACATAGCATTATGTTACATTAATTTAATAATAGAACATTTAACTTCAATATTTTATCAATCCATATAATATGTGACCTATGCCGGCAACATATTACTCATCGGTCATGTGAATTTCAAATGTGAAATTTTTTTCATATAACATGCCTTGCGCGACACTACTCACCTATAGAGGTTTTGTGACACGTTTTCCGAAAGGTAGCCTTTTTTCGTATAGAAATTTTCTCAAATAAAAATTTTTTTGCATGTAAACTTTTTATTTCTTAAGCAATTTATTTCACATGTGATAATTATAGCTCTTATGAATATATCAAAATGATATAGTTTTAACATGTGAAACATTTTTTTTGAGACACACTTGTATTGATTACCATCTTCCAATATAGCTTTATGTTGCATTAATTCATTAATAAAACATTTATCTTCAATATTTTATCAATCCATATAATATGTGACCTATGCCGGCAACATATTACTCATCGGTCATATGAATTTCAAATGTGAAATTTTTTTCATATAACATGCCTTGCGGGACACCACTCACCTGTAGATGTTTTGTGACACGTTTTCCGAAATGTGACATTTTTTCATATGAAACTTTTTCTCAAAGGAAATTTTTTTCATATGCAAAATTTGCATGACTTCAATAAATTTTATGATATTCAATATGAATAATTTTGTTTTTAAATTTTGTGTCAATAAGAGAAAAATTACTATATTTGACACACACAACTTCACAGTCGTATGAGTTTCACATGTTAAAATTTTTTCATATTACGTTGCTTGCGCGACACTACTTCCCCACAAAGGTTTTGTGGCAAGTTTTCCGAAAGGTTGCCTTTTTTCATATAGAAATTTTCTCAAATAAAAATTTTTTTGCATGTAAACTTTTTATTTCTTAAGCAATTTATTTCACATGTGATAATTATAGCTCTTATGAATATATCAAAATGATATAGTTTTAAGATGTGAAACATTTTTTTTGAGACACACTTGTATTGATTACCATCTTCCAATATAGCTTTATGTTGCATTAATTCATTAATAAAACATTTATCTTCAATATTTTATCAATCCATATAATATGTGACCTATGCCGGCAACATATTACTCATAGGTCATATGAATTTCAAATGTGAAATTTTTTTTATATAACATGCCTTGCGCGACACCACTCACCTGTAGATGTTTTGTGACACGTTTTCCGAAAGGTAGCCTTTTTCATGTAGAAATTCTCCAAAATAAAAATTTTTTTGCATGTAAACTTTTTATTTCTTAAGCAATTTATTTCACATGTGATAGTTATAACTCTTATAAATATATCAAAATGATGTAGTTTTAACATGTGAAATATTTTTTTTTGAGACACAATTATATTGAGTACCATCTTGCAATATAGCATTTTTTTGCATTAAATTAATAATAAAACATTTAACTTCAATATTTTATCAATGCATATAATATGTGACCTATGCCGGCAACATATTACGCATCGGTCATGTGAATTTCAAATGTGAAATTTTTTTCATATAACATGCCTTGAGCGACACTACTCACCTATAGAGGTTTTGTGACACGTTTTCCGAAAGGTAGCCTTTTTTCGTATAGAAATTTTCTCAAATAAAAATTTTTTTGCATGTAAATTTTTAATTTCTTAAGCAATTTATTTCACATGTGATGGTTATAACTCTTATGAATATATCAAAATGATGTAGTTTTAACATGTGAAATATTTTATTTGAGACACACTTGTATTGATTACCATCTTCCAATATAGCTTTATGTTGCTTTAATTTATTCATAAAACATTTAACTTCAATATTTTATCAATCCATATAATATGTGACCTATGCCGGCAACATATTACTCATCGGTCATGTGAATTTCAAATGTGAAATTTTTTTCATATAACATGCCTTGCGCGACACTACTCACCTATAGATGTTTTGTGACACGTTTTCCGAAAGGTAGCCTTTTTTCATATAGAAATTTTCCCAAATAAAAATTTTTTTGCATGTAAACTTTTTATTTCTTAAGCAATTTATTTCACATGTGAAATTTATAACTCTGGTGAATATATCAAAATGATGTAGTTTTAACATGTGAAATATTTTTTTTTGAGACACAATTGTATTGAGAACCATCTTGCAATATAGCATTTTTTTGCATTAATTTAATAATAAAACATTTAACTTCAATATTTTATCAATCCATATAATATGTGACCTATGCCGGCAACATATTACTCATCGGTCATATGAATTTCAAATGTGAAATTTTTTTCATATAACATGCCTTGCGCGACACCACTCACCTGTAGATGTTTTGTGACACGTTTTCCGAAAGGTGACATTTTTTCATATGAAACTTTTTCTCAAAGGAAATTTTTTTCATATGCAAAATTTGCATGACTTTAATAAATTTTATGATATTCAATATGAATAATTTTGTTCTTAAATTTTGTGTCAATAAGAGAAAAATTACTATATTTGACACACACAACTTCACTGTCATATGAGTTTCACATGTTAAAATTTTTTCATATTACGTTGCTTGGGCGACACTACTTCCCTACAAAGATTTTGTGACACGTTTTCCGAAAGGTAGTCTTTTTTCATATAGAAATTTTCTTAAATAAAATTTTTTTTCATGTAAATTTTTTATTTCTTAAGCAATTTATTTCACATGTGATGGTTATAACTCTTATGAATATATCAAAATGATGTAGTTTTAACATGTGAAATATTTTTTTTGAGACACACTTGTATTGAGTACCATCTTGCAATATTGCATTATGTTGCATTAATTTAATAATAAAACATTTAACTTCAATATTTTATCAATCCATATAATATGTGACCTATGCCGGCGACATATTACTCTACGGTCATATAAATTTCGTATGTGAAATTTTTTTCATAAAACATGCCTTGCGCGACACCACTCCTCCGTAGAGGTTTCGAGACACGTTTTCCAAAAGGTAGCCTTTTTTCATATAGAAATGTTCCCAAATAAAATTTTTTTTGCATGTAAACTTTTTATTTCTTAAGCAATTTATTTCACATGTGATTGTTATAACTCTTATGAATATATCAAAATGATAAAGTTTTAACATGTGAAACATTTTTTTTGAGACACACTTGTATTGATTGCCATCTTCCAATATAGCTTTATGTTGCATTAATTTATTAATAAAACATTTAACTTCAATATTTTATCAATCCATATAATATGTGACCTATGCCGGCAACATATTACTCATCGGTCATGTGAATTTCAAATGTGAAATTTTTTTCATATAACATGCCTTGCGCGACACCACTCACCTGTAGATGTTTTGTGACACGTTTTCCGAAAGGTGACTTTTTTTCATATGAAACTTTTTCTCAAATAAATTTTTTTTTTCATGTAAATTTTTTATTTCTTAAGCAATTTATTTCACATGTGATGGTTATAACTCTTATGAATATATCAAAATGATGTAGTTTTAACATGTGAAATATTTTTTTTGAGACACACTTGTATTGAGTACGATCTTGCAATATAGCTTTATGTTGCATTAATTTATTAATAAAACATTTATTTTCAATATTTTATCAATCCATATAATATGTGACCTATGCCGGCAACATATTACTCATCGGTCATATGAATTTCAAATGTGAAATTTTTTTCATATAACATGCCTTGCGCGACACCACTCACCTGTAGATGTTTTGTGACACGTTTTCCGAAAGGTGACTTTTTTTCATATGAAACTTATTCTCAAATAAATTTTTTTTTTCAATGCAAATTTTTTATTTCTTAAGCAATTTCTTTCACATGTGATGGTTATAACTCTTATGAATATATCAAAATGATGTAGTTTTAACATGTGAAATATTTTTTTTGAGACACAATTGTATTGAGTACCATCTTGCAATATATCATTTTTTTGCATTAATTTAATAATAAAACATTTAAATTCAATATTTTATCAATCCATATAATATGTGACCTATGCCGGCAACATATTACTCATCGGTCATATGAATTTCAAATGTGAAATTTTTTTTATATAACATGCCTTGCGCGACACCACTCACCTGTAGATGTTTTGTGACACGTTTTTCGAAAGGTGACATTTTTTCATATGAAACTTTTTCTGAAAGGAAATTTTTTTCGTATGCAAAATTTGCATGACTTCAATAAATTTTATGATATTCAATATGAATAATTTTGTTTTTAAATTTTATGTCAATAAGAGAAAAATTACTATATTTGACACACACAACTTCACAGTCATATGAGTTTCACATGTTAAATTTTTTTCATATTACGTTGCTTGCGCGACACTACTTCCCCACAAAGGTTTTGTGGCAAGTTTTCCGAAAGGTTGCCTTTTTTCATATAGAAATTTTCTCAAATAAAATTTTTTTTCATGTAAATTTTTTGTTTCTTAAGCAATTTATTTCACATGTGATAACTATAGCTCTTATGAATATATCAAAATGATATAGTTTTAACATGTGAAACATTTTTTTTGAGACACACTTGTATTGATTACCATCTTCCAATATAGCTTTATGTTGCATTAATTTATTAATAAAACATCTAACTTCAATATTTTATCAATTCATATAATATGTGACCTTTGCTGGCAACATATAATTCCACGGTCATATGAATTTCATATGTAAAATTTTTTTCATATATCATGCATTGCGCGACACCACTCCTCCATAGAGGTTTTGTGAAACGTTTTCCGAAAAGTAGACTTTTTTGATATGAAACTTTTTCTCAAATGACATTTTTTTCACATGTTTATTTTATATTTCATAAGCAAATTATTTCACATGTGAAATTTATAGCTCTTATGAATATATCAAAATGATATAGTTTTAACATGTGAAATATTTTTTTTTGAGACACACTTGTATTGAGTACCATCTTGCAACATAGCATTTTTTTGCATTAATTTAATAATAAAACATTTAACTTCAATATTTTATCAATCCATATAATATGTGACCTATGCCGGCAACATATTACTCATCGGTCATGTGAATTTAAAATGTGAAATTTTTTTCATATAACATGCCTTGCGCGACACTACTCACCTATAGAGGTTTTGTGACACGTTTTCCGAAAGGTAGCCTTTTTTCGTATAGAAATTTTCTCAAATAAGAATTTTTTTGCATGTAAACTTTTTAGTTCTTATGCAATTTATTTCACATGTGATGGTTATAACTCTTATGAATATATCAAAATGATGTAGTTTTAACATGTGAAATATTTTTTTTGAGACACACTTGTATTGATTACCATCTTCCAATATAGCTTTATGTTGCATTAATTTATTAATAAAACATTTAACTTCAATATTTTATCAATCCATATAATATGTGACCTATGCCGGCAACATATTACTCATCAGTCATGTGAATTTCAAATGTGAAATTTTTTTCATATAACATGCCTTGCGCGACACTTCTCACCTGTAGATGTTTTGTGACACGTTTTCCGAAAGGTAGCCTTTTTCATATAGAAATTTTCCCAAATTAAAATTTTTTTGCATGTAAACTTTTTATTTCTTAAGCATTTTATTTCACATGTTAAATTTATAACTCTTGTGAATATATCAAAATGATGTAGTTTTAACATGAGAAATATTTTTTTTTGAGACACAATTGTATTGAGTACCATCTTGCAATATAGCATTTTTTTGCATTAATTTAATAATAAAACATTTAACTTAAATATTTTATCAATCCATATAATATGTGACCTATGCCGGCAACATATTACACATCGGTCATATGAATTTCAAATGTGAAATTTTTTTCATATAACATGCCTTGCGCGACACCACTCACCTGTAGATGTTTTGTGACACGTTTTCCGAAAGGTGACATTTTTTCATATGAAACTTTTTCTCAAAGGAAATTTTTTTCATGTGCAAAATTTGCATGACTTTAATAAATTTTATGATATTCAATATGAATAATTTTGTTCTTAAATTTTGTGTCAATAAGACAAAAATTACTATATTTGACACACACAACTTCACTGTCATATGATTTTTACATGTTAAAATTTTTTTATATTAGGTTGCTTGCGCGACACTACTTCCCTACAAAGATTTTGTGACATGTTTTCCGAAAGGTAGTCTTTTTTCATATAGAAATTTTCTTAAATAAATTTTTTTTCATGTAAATTTTTTATTTCTTAAGCAATTTATTTCACATGTGATGGTTATAACTCTTATGAATATATCAAAATGATGTAGTTTTAACATGTGAAATATTTTTTTTGAGACACACTTGTATTGAGTACCATCTTGCAATATTGCATTATGTTGCATTTATTTAATAATAAAACATTTAACTTCAATATTTTATCAATCCATATAATATGTGACCTATGCCGGCAACATATTACTCATCGGTCATATGAATTTCATATGTGAAATTTTTTTCATAAAACATGCCTTGCGCGACACCACTCCTCCGTACAGGTTTCGAGACACGTTTTCCAAAAGGTAGCGTTTTTTCATATAGAAATGTTCCCAAATAAAATTTTTTTGCATGTAAACTTTTTATTTCTTAAGCAATTTAATTCACATGTGATAATTATAGCTCTTATGAATATATCAAAATGATAAAGTTTTAACATGTGAAACATTTTTTTGAGACACACTTGTATTGATTACCATCATCCAATATAGCTTTATGTTGCACTAATTTATTAATAAAACATTTAACTTCAATATTTTATCAATCCATATAATATGTGACCTATGCCGGCAACATATTACTCATCGGTCACATGAATTTCAAATGTGAAATTTTTTTCATATAACATGCCTT
This sequence comes from Drosophila ustulata, assembly GCA_035047365.1. NCBI lineage: Eukaryota > Metazoa > Arthropoda > Insecta > Diptera > Drosophilidae > Drosophila > Drosophila ustulata. Next base: position 75,291 of record JAWNPT010000115.1, read on the forward strand.
GCGCGACACCACTCACCTGTAGATGTTTTGTGACACGTTTCCCGAAAGGTGACTTTTTTTCATATGAAACTTTTTCTCAAATAAATTTTTTTTTTCATGTAAATTTTTTATTTCTTAAGCAATTTATTTCACATGTGATGGTTATAACTCTTATGAATATATCAAAATGATGTAGTTTTAACATGTGAAATATTTTTTTTGAGACACACTTGTATTGAGTACCATCTTGCAATATAGCATTATGTTGCATTAATTTAATAATAAAACATTTAACTTCAATATTTTATCAATCCATATAATATGTGACCTATGCCGGCAATATATTTCTCCACGGTCATATGAATTTCATATGAGTAATTTTTTTCATAAAACATGCCTTTCGCGACGCCATTCCCCTATAGAGGTTTTTTGACACGTTTTCCGAAAGGTAGCCTTTTTTCATATAGAAATTTTCCCAAATAAAAATTTTTTTGCATGTAAACTTTTTATTTCATAAGCAATTTATTTCACATGTGATGGTTATAACTCTTATGAATATATCAAAATGATATAGTTTTAACATGTGAAATATTTTTTTGAGACACACTTGTATTGAGTACCATCTTGCAATATATCATTTTTTTGCATTAATTTAATAATAAAACATTTAACTTCAATATTTTATCAATTCATATAATATGTGACCTATGCCGGCAACATATTACTCATCGGTCATATGAATTTCAAATGTGAAATTTTTTTCATATAACATGCCTTGCGGGACATCACTCACCTGTAGATGTTTTATGACACGTTTTCCGAAAGGTGACATTTTTTCATATGAAACTTTTTTTAAAGGAAATTTTTTTCATATCCAAAATTTGCATGACTTCAATAAATTTTATGATATTCAATATGAATAATTTTGTTTTTAAATTTTGTGTCAATAAGAGAAAAATTACTATATTTGACACACACAACTTCACAGTCATATGAGTTTCACATGTTAAAATTTTTTCATATTACGTTTCTTGCGCGACACTACTTCCCTACAAAGGTTTTGTGACACGTTTTCCGAAAGGTAGTCTTTTTTCATATAGAAATTTTCTTAAATAAAATTTTTTTTTCATGTAAATTTTTTATTTCTTAAGCAATTTATTTCACATGTGATGGTTATAACTCTTATGAATATATCAAAATGATGTAGTTTTAACATGTGAAATATTTTTTTTGAGACACACTTGTATTGATTACCATCTTGCAATATTGCATTATGTTGCATTAATTTAATAATAAAACATTTAACTTCAATATTTTATCAATCCATATAATATGTGACCTATGCCGGCAACATATTACTCTACGGTCAAATGAATTTCATATGTGAAATTTTTTTCATAAAACATGCCTTGCGCGACACCACTCCTCCGTACAGGTTTTGAGACACGTTTTCCAAAAGGTAGCCTTTTTTCATATAGAAATGTTCCCAAATAACATTTTTTTTGCATGTAGACTTTTTATTTCCTAAGCAATTTATTTCACTTGTGATAATTATAGCTCTTATGAATATATCAAAATGATAAAGTTTTAACATGTGAAACATTTTTTTGAGACACACTTGTATTGATTACCATCATCCAATATAGCTTTATGTTGCATTAATTTATTAATAAAACATTTAACTTCAATATTTTATCAATTCATATAATATGTGACCTTTGCTGGCAAAATATAATTCCACGGTCATATGAATTTCATATGTAAAATTTTTTTCATATAACATGCCTTGCACGACACCACTCACCTGTAGATGTTTTGTGACACGTTTTCCGAAAGGTGACTTTTTTTCATATGAAACTTTTTCTCAAATAAATTTTTTTTTCATGCAAATTTTTTATTTCTTAAGCAATTTATTTCACATGTGATGGTTATAACTCTTATGAATATATCAAAATGATGTAGTTTTAACATGTGAAATATTTTTTTTGAGACACACTTGTAATATATAATTTTTTTGCATTAATTTAATAATAAAACATTTAACTTAAATATTTTATCAATCCATATAATATGTGACCTATGCCGGCAACATATTACTCATAGGTCATATGAATTTCAAATGTGAAATTTTTTTTATATAACATGCCTTGCGCGACACCACTCACAAGTAGATGTTTTGTGTCACGTTTTCCGAAAGGTAGCCTTTTTCATATAGAAATTCTCCCAAATAAAAATTTTTTTGCATGTAAACTTTTTATTTCTTAAGCAATTTATTTCACATGTGATGGTTATAACTCTTATAAATATATCAAAATGATGTAGTTTTAACATGTGAAATATTTTTTTTTGAGACACAGTTATATTGAGTAACATCTTGCAATATAGCATTTTTTTGCACTAATTTAATAATAAAACATTTAACTTCAATATTTTATCAATCCATATAATATGTGACCTATGCCGGCAACATATTACGCATCGGTCATGTGAATTTCAAATGTGAAATTTTTTTCATATAACATGCCTTGAGCGACACTACTCACCTATAGAGGTTTTGTGACACGTTTTCCGAAAGGTAGCCTTTTTTCGTATAGAAATTTTCTCAAATAAAAATTTTTTTGCATGTAAATTTTTAATTTCTTAAGCAATTTATTTCACATGTGATGGTTATAACTCTTATGAATATATCAAAATGATGTAGTTTTAACATGTGAAATATTTTTTTTGAGACACACTTGTATTGATTACCATCTTCCAATATAGCTTTATGTTGCTTTAATTTATTAATAAAACATTTAACTTCAATATTTTATCAATCCATATAATATGTGACCTATGCCGGCAACATATTACTCATCGGTCATGTGAATTTCAAATGTGAAATTTTTTTCATATAACATGCCTTGCGCGACACTACTCACCTATAGATGTTTTGTGACACGTTTTCCGAAAGGTAGCCTTTTTTCATATAGAAATTTTCCCAAATAAAAATTTTTTTGCATGTAAACTTTTTATTTCTTAAGCAATTTATTTCACATGTGAAATTTATAACTCTGGTGAATATATAAAAATGATGTAGTTTTAACATGTGAAATATTTTTTTTTGAGACACAATTGTATTGAGAACCATCTTGCAATATAGCATTTTTTTGCATTAATTTAATAATAAAACATTTAACTTCAATATTTTATCAATCCATATAATATGTGACCTATGCCGGCAACATATTACTCATCGGTCATATGAATTTCAAATGTGAAATTTTTTTTATATAACATGCCTTGCGCGACACCACTCACCTGTAGATGTTTTGTGACACGTTTTCCGAAAGGTGACATTTTTTCATATGAAACTTTTTCTCAAAGGAAATTTTTTTCATATGCAAAATTTGCATGACTTTAATAAATTTTATGATATTCAATATGAATAATTTTGTTCTTAAATTTTGTGTCAATAAGAGAAAAATTACTATATTTGACACACACAACTTCAATGTCATATGAGTTTCACATGTTAAAATTTTTTCATATTACGTTGCTTGCGCGACACTACTTCCCTACAAAGATTTTGTGACACGTTTTCCGAAAGGTAGTCTTTTTTCATATAGAAATTTTCTTAAATAAAATTTTTTTTCATGTAAATTTTTTATTTCTTAAGCAATTTATTTCACATGTGATGGTTATAACTCTTATGAATATATCAAAATGATGTAGTTTTAACATGTGAAATATTTTTTTTGAGACACACTTGTATTGAGTACCATCTTGCAATATTGCATTATGTTGCATTAATTTAATAATAAAATATTTAACTTCAATATTTTATCAATCCATATAATATGTGACCTATGCCGGCGACATATTACTCTACGGTCATATAAATTTCGTATGTGAAATTTTTTTCATAAAACATGCCTTGCGCGACACCACTCCTCCGTAGAGGTTTCGAGACACGTTTTCCGAAAGGTAGCCTTTTTTCATATAGAAATTTTCCCAAATAAAATTTTTTTTGCATGTAAACTTTTTATTTCTTAAGCAATTTATTTCACATGTGATTGTTATAACTCTTATGAATATATCAAAATGATAAAGTTTTAACATGTGAAACATTTTTTTTGAGACACACTTGTATTGATTGCCATCTTCCAATATAGCTTTATGTTGCATTAATTTATTAATAAAACATTTAACTTCAATATTTTATAAATCCATATAATATGTGACCTATGCCGGCAACATATTACTCATCGGTCATGTGAATTTCAAATGTGAAATTTTTTTCATATAACATGCCTTGCGCGACACCACTCACCTGTAGATGTTTTGTGACACGTTTTCCGAAAGGTGACTTTTTTTCATATGAAACTTTTTCTCAAATAAATTTTTTTTTCATGTAAATTTTTTATTTCTTAAGCAATTTATTTCACATGTGATGGTTATAACTCTTATGAATATATCAAAATGATGTAGTTTTAACATGTGAAATATTTTTTTTGAGACACACTTGTATTGAGTACCATCTTGCAATATAGCTTTATGTTGCATTAATTTAATAATAAAACATTTAACTTCAATATTTTATCAATCCATATAATATGTGACCTATGCCGGCAACATATTACTCATCGGTCATATGAATTTCAAATGTGAAATTTTTTTCATATAACATGCCTTGCGCGACACCACTCACCTGTAGATGTTTTGTGACACGTTTTCCGAAAGGTGACTTTTTTTCATATGAAACTTATTCTCAAATAAATTTTTTTTTCAATGCAAATTTTTTATTTCTTAAGCAATTTCTTTCACATGTGATGGTTATAACTCTTATGAATATATCAAAATGATGTAGTTTTAACATGTGAAATATTTTTTTTGAGACACAATTGTATTGAGTACCATCTTGCAATATATCATTTTTTGCATTAATTTAATAATAAAACATTTAAATTCAATATTTTATCAATCCATATAATATGTGACCTATGCCGGCAACATATTACTCATCGGTCATATGAATTTCATATGTGAAATTTTTTTCATATATCATGCCTTGCGCGGCACCACTCCTCCATAGAGGTTTTGTGAAACGTTTTCCGAAAAGTAGACTTTTTTGATATGAAACTTTTTCTCAAATGACATTTTTTTCACATGTTTATTTTATATTTCATAAGCAAATTATTTCACATGTGAAATTTATAGCTCTTATGAATATATCAAAATGATATAGTTTTAACATGTGAAATATTTTTTTTTGAGACACACTTGTATTGAGTACCATCTTGCAACATAGCATTTTTTTGCATTAATTTAATAATAAAACATTTAACTTCAATATTTTATCAATCCATATAATATGTGATCTATGCCGGCAACATATTACTCATCGGTCATGTGAATTTAAAATGTGAAATTTTTTTTATATAACATGCCTTGCGCGACACTACTCACCTATAGAGGTTTTGTGACACGTTTTCCGAAAGGTAGCCTTTTTTCGTATAGAAATTTTCTCAAATAAAAATTTTTTTGCATGTAAACTTTTTATTTCTTAAGCAATTTATTTCACATGTGATGGTTATAACTCTTATGAATATATCAAAATGATGTAGTTTTAACATGTGAAATATTTTTTTTGAGACACACTTGTATTGAGTACCATCTTGCAATATTGCATTATGTTGCATTAATTTAATAATAAAACATTTAACTTCAATATTTTATCAATCCATATAATATGTGACCTATGCCGGCAACATATTACTCATCGGTCATATGAATTTCATATGAGTAATTTTTTTCATAAAACATGCCTTTCGCGACGCCATTCCCCTATAGAGGTTTTTTGACACGTTTTCCGAAAGGTAGCCTTTTTCATATAGAAATTCTCCCAAATAAAAATTTTTTTGCATGTAAACTTTTTATTTCTTAAGCAATTTATTTCACATGTGATGGTTATAACTCTTATGAATATATCAAAATGATGTAGTTTTAACATGTGAAATATTTTTTTTGAGACACACTTGTATTGAGTACCATCTTGCAATATATCATTTTTTTGCATTAATTTAATAATAAAACATTTAAATTCAATATTTTATCAATCCATATAATATGTGACCTATGCCGGCAACATATTACTCATAGGTCATATGAATTTCAAATGTGAAATTTTTTTTATATAACATGCCTTGCGCGACACCACTCACCTGTAGATGTTTTGTGACACGTTTTTCGAAAGGTGACATTTTTTCATATGAAACTTTTTCTGAAAGGAAATTTTTTTCGTATGCAAAATTTGCATGACTTCAATAAATTTTATGATATTCAATATGAATAATTTTGTTTTTAAATTTTATGTGAATAAGAGAAAAATTACTAAATTTGACACACACAACTTCACAGTCATATGAGTTTCACATGTTAAATTTTTTCATATTACGTTGCTTGCGCGACACTACTTCCCCACAAAGGTTTTGTGGCACGTTTTCCGAAAGCTTGCCTTTTTTCATATAGAAATTTTCTCAAATTAAATTTTTTTTTCATGTGAATTTTTTGTTTCTTAAGCAATTTATTTCACATGTGATAACTATAGCTCTTATGAATATATCAAAATGATATAGTTTTAACATGTGAAACATTTTTTTGAGACACACTTGTATTGATTACCATCTTCCAATATAGCTTTATGTTGCATTAATTTATTAATAAAACATTTAACTTCAATATTTTATCAATTCATATAATATGTGACCTTTGCTGGCAACATATAATTCCACGGTCATATGAATTTCATATGTAAAATTTTTTTCATATATCATGCATTGCGCGACACCACTCCTCCATAGAGGTTTTGTGAAACGTTTTCCGAAAAGTAGACTTTTTTGATATAGAAACTTTTTCTCAAATGACATTTTTTTCACATGTTTATTTTATATTTCATAAGCAAATTATTTCACATGTGAAATTTATAGCTCTTATGAATATATCAAAATGATGTAGTTTTAACATGTGAAATATTTATTTTTGAGACACACTTGTATTGAGTACCATCTTGCAACATAGCATTTTTTTGCATTAATTTAATAATAAAACATTTAACTTCAATATTTTATCAATCCATATAATATGTGACCTATGCCGGCAACATATTACTCATCGGTCATGTGAATTTCAAATGTGAAATTTTTTTCATATAACATGCCTTGCGCGACACTACTCACCTATAGAGGTTTTGTGACACGTTTTCCGAAAGGTAGCCTTTTTTCGTATAGAAATTTTCTCAAATAAAAATTTTTTTGCATGTAAACTTTTTATTTCTTAAGCAATTTATTTCACATGTGATGGTTATAACTCTTATGAATATATCAAAATGATGTAGTTTTAACATGTGAAATATTTTTTTTGAGACACACTTGTATTGATTACCATCTTCCAATATAGCTTTATGTTGCATTAATTTATTAATAAAACATTTAACTTCAATATTTTATCAATCCATATAATATGTGACCTATGCCGGCAACATATTACTCATCAGTCATGTGAATTTCAAATGTGAAATTTTTTTCATATAACATGCCTTGCGCGACACTTCTCACCTGTAGATGTTTTGTGACACGTTTTCCGAAAGGTAGTTTTTTTTCATATAGAAATTTTCCCAAATTAAAATTTTTTTGCATGTAAACTTTTTATTTCTTAAGCATTTTATTTCACATGTTAAATTTATAACTCTTGTGAATATATCAAAATGATGTAGTTTTAACATGTGAAATATTTTTTTTTGAGACACAATTGTATTGAGTACCATCTTGCAATATAGCATTTTTTTGCATTAATTTAATAATAAAACATTTAACTTAAATATTTTATCAATCCATATAATATGTGACCTATGCCGGCAACATATTACTCATCGGTCATATGAATTTCAAATGTGAAATTTTTTTCATATAACATGCCTTGCGCGACACCACTCACCTGTAGATGTTTTGTGACACGTTTTCCGAAAGGTGACATTTTTTCATATGAAACTTTTTCTCAAAGGAAATTTTTTTCATGTGCAAAATTTGCATGACTTTAATAAATTTTATGATATTCAATATGAATAATTTTGTTCTTAAATTTTGTGTCAATAAGACAAAAATTACTATATTTGACACACACAACTTCACTGTCATATGATTTTTACATGTTAAAATTTTTTTATATTAGGTTGCTTGCGCGACACTACTTCCCTACAAAGATTTTGTGACACGTTTTCGGAAAGGTAGTCTTTTTTCATATAGAAATTTTCTTAAATAAAATTTTTTTCATGTAAATTTTTTATTTCTTAAGCAATTTATTTCACATGTGATGGTTATAACTCTTATGAATATATCAAAATGATGTAGTTTTAACATGTGAAATATTTTTTTTGAGACACACTTGTATTGAGTACCATCTTGCAATATTGCATTATGTTGCATTAATTTAATAATAAAACATTTAACTTCAATATTTTATCAATCCATATAATATGTGACCTATGCCGGCAACATATTACTCATAGGTCATATGAATTTCAAATGTGAAATTTTTTTCATATAACATGCCTTGCGCGACACCACTCACCTGTAGATGTTTTGTGACACGTTTTTCGAAAGGTGACATTTTTTCATATGAAACTTTTTCTGAAAGGAAATTTTTTTCGTATGCAAAATTTGCATGACTTCAATAAATTTTATGATATTCAATATGAATAATTTTGTTTTTAAATTTTATGTCAATAAGAGAAAAATTACTATATTTGACACACACAACTTCACAGTCATATGAGTTTCACATGTTAAATTTTTTTCATATTACGTTGCTTGCGCGACACTACTTCCCTACAAAGGTTTTGTGGCAAGTTTTCCGAAAGGTTGCCTTTTTTCATATAGAAATTTTCTCAAATAAAATTTTTTTTTCATGTAAATTTTTTGTTTCTTAAGCAATTTATTTCACATGTGATAATTATAGCTCTTATGAGTATATCAAAATGATATAGTTTTAACATGTGAAACATTTTTTTTGAGACACACTTGTATTGATTACCATCTTCCAATATAGCTTTATGTTGCATTAATTTATTAATAAAACATTTAACTTCAATATTTTATCAATTCATATAATATGTGACCTTTGCTGGCAACATATAATTCCACGGTCATATGAATTTCATATGTAAAATTTTTTTCATATAACATGCCTTGCGCGACACCACTCCTCCATAGAGGTTTTGTGACACGTTTTCCGAAAAGTAGACTTTTTTGATATGAAACTTTTTCTCAAATGACATTTTTTTCACATGTTTATTTTATATTTCATAAGCAAATTATTTCACATGTGAAATTTATAGCTCTTATGAATATATCAAAATGATATAGTTTTAACATGTGAAATATTTTTTTTTGAGACACACTTGTATTGAGTACCATCTTGCAACATAGCATTTTTTTGCATTAATTTAATAATAAAACATTTAACTTCAATATTTTATCAATCCATATAATATGTGACCTATGCCGGCAACATATTACTCATCGGTCATGTGAATTTCAAATGTGAAATTTTTTTCATATAACATGCCTTGCGCGACACTACTCACCTATAGAGGTTTTGTGACACGTTTTCCGAAAGGTAGCCTTTTTTCGTATAGAAATTTTCTCAAATAAAAATTTTTTTGCATGTAAACTTTTTATTTCTTAAGCAATTTATTTCACATGTGATGGTTATAACTCTTATGAATATATCAAAATGATGTAGTTTTAACATGTGAAATATTTTTTTTGAGACACACTTGTATTGATTACCATCTTCCAATATAGCTTTATGTTGCATTAATTTATTAATAAAACATTTAACTTCAATATTTTATCAATCCATATAATATGTGACCTATGCCGGCAACATATTACTCATCAGTCATGTGAATTTCAAATGTGAAATTTTTTTCATATAACATGCCTTGCGCGACACTTCTCACCTGTAGATGTTTTGTGACACGTTTTCCGAAAGGTAGTTTTTTTTCATATAGAAATTTTCCCATATTAAAATTTTTTTGCATGTAAACTTTTTATTTCTTAAGCATTTTATTTCACATGTTAAATTTATAACACTTGTGAATATATCAAAATGATGTAGTTTTAACATGTGAAATATTTTTTTTTGAGACACAATTGTATTGAGTACCATCTTGCAATATTGCATTATGTTGCATTAATTTAATAATAAAACATTTAACTTCAATATTTTATCAATCCATATAATATGTGACCTATGCCGGCAACATATTACTCATCTGTCATATGAATTTCATATGTGAAATTTTTTTCATAAAACATGCCTTGCGCGACACCACTCCTCCGTACAGGTTTCGAGACACGTTTTCCAAAAGGTAGCGTTTTTTCATATAGAAATGTTCCCAAATAAAATTTTTTTGCATGTAAACTTTTTATTTCTTAAGCAATTTATTTCACATGTAATAATTATAGCTCTTATGAATATATCAAAATGATAAAGTTTTAACATGTGAAACATTTTTTTGAGACACACTTGTATTGATTACCATCATCCAATATAGCTTTATGTTGCACTAATTTATTAATAAAACATTTAACTTCAATATTTTATCAATCCATATAATATGTGACCTATGCCGGCAACATATTACTCATCGGTCATCGGTCATGAATTTCAAATGTGAAATTTTTTTCATATAACATGCCTTGCGCGACACCACTCACCTGTAGATGTTTTGTGACACGTTTTCCGAAAGGTGACTTTTTTTCATATGAAACTTTTTCTCAAATAAATTTTTTTTTTCATGTAAATTTTTTATTTCTTAAGCAATTTATTTCACATGTGATGGTTATAACTCTTATGAATATATCAAAATGATGTAGTTTTAACATGTGAAATATTTTTTTGAGACACACTTGTATTGAGTACCATCTTGCAATATAGCATTATGTTGCATTAATTTAATAATAAAACATTTAACTTCAATATTTTATCAATCCATATAATATGTGACCTATGCCGGCAACATATTTCTCCACGGTCATATGAATTTCATATGTAGTAATTTTTTTCATAAAACATGCCTTTCGCGACGCCACTCCCCTATAGAGGTTTTGTGACACGTTTTCCGAAAGGTAGCCTTTTTTCATATAGAAATTTTCCCAAATAAAAATTTTTTTGCATGTAAACTTTTTATTTCATAAGCAATTTATTTCACATGTGATGGTTATAACTCTTATGAATATATCAAAATGATATAGTTTTAACATGTGAAATATTTTTTTGAGACACACTTGTATTGAGTACCATCTTGCAATATATCATTTTTTTGCATTAATTTAATAATAAAACATTTAACTTCAATATTTTATCAATTCATATAATATGTGACCTATGCCGGCAACATATTACTCATCAGTCATATGAATTTCAAATGTGAAATTTTTTTCATATAACATGCCTTGCGGGACATCACTCACCTGTAGATGTTTTATGACACGTTTTCCGAAAGGTGACATTTTTTCATATGAAACTTTTTCTCAAAGGAAATTTTTTTCATATCCAAAATTTGCATGACTTCAATAAATTTTATGATATTCAATATGAATAATTTTGTTTTTAAATTTTGTGTCAATAAGAGAAAAATTACTATATTTGACACACACAACTTCACAGTCATATGAGTTTCACATGTTAAAATTTTTTCATATTACGTTTCTTGCGCGACACTACTTCCCTACAAAGGTTTTGTGACACGTTTTCCGAAAGGTAGTCTTTTTTCATATAGAAATTTTCTCAAATAAAATTTTTTTTTCATGTAAATTTTTTATTTCTTAAGCAATTTATTTCACATGTGATGGTTATAACTCTTATGAATATATCAAAATGATGTAGTTTTAACATGTGAAATATTTTTTTTTGAGACACAGTTATATTGAGTACCATCTTGCAATATAGCATTATTTTGCACTAATTTAATAATAAAACATTTAACTTCAATATTTTATCAATCCATATAATATGTGACCTATGCCGGCAACATATTACGCATACGGTCATGTGAATTTCAAATGTGAAATTTTTTTCATATAACATGCCTTGCGCGACACTACTCACCTATAGAGGTTTTGTGACACGTTTTCCGAAAAGTAGCCTTTTTTCGTATAGAAATTTTTCTCAAATAAAATTTTTTTGCATGTAAACTTTTTATTTCTTAAGCAATTTATTTCACATGTGATAGTTATAACTCTTATGAATATATCTAAATGATGTAGTTTTAACATTGGAAATATTTTTTTGAGACACACTTGTATTGATTACCATCTTCCAATATAGCTTTATGTTGCATTAATTTATTAATAAAACATTTAACTTCAATATTTTATCAATCCATATAATATGTGACCTATGCCGGCAACATATTACTCATCGGTCATGTGAATTTCAAATGTGAAATTTTTTCATATAACATGCCTTGCGCGACACTACTCACCTATAGATGTTTTGTGACACGTTTTCCGAAAGGTAGCCTTTTTTCATATAGAAATTTTCCCAAATAAAAATTTGTTTGCATGTAAACTTTTTATTTCTTAAGCAATTTATTTCACATGTGATAATTTATAACTCTGGTGTATATATAAAAATGATGTAGTTTTAACATGTGAAATATTTTTTTTTGAGACACAATTGTATTGAGAACCATCTTGCAATATAGCATTTTTTTGCATTAATTTAATAATAAAACATTTAACTTCAATATTTTATCAATCCATATAATATGTGACCTATGCCGGCAACATATTACTCATCAGTCATATGAATTTCAAATGTGAAATTTTTTTTATATAACATGCCTTGCGCGACACCACTCACCTGTAGATGTTTTGTGACACGTTTTCCGAAAGGTGACATTTTTTCATATGAAACTTTTTCTCAAAGGAAATTTTTTTCATATGCAAAATTTGCATGACTTTAATAAATTTTATGATATTCAATATGAATAATTTTGTTCTTAAATTTTGTGTCAATAAGAGAAAAATTACTATATTTGACACACACAACTTCAATGTCATATGAGTTTCACATGTTAAAATTTTTTCATATTACGTTGCTTGCGCGACACTACTTCCCTACAAAGATTTTGTGACACGTTTTCCGAAAGGTAGTCTTTTTTCATATAGAAATTTTCTTAAATAAAATTTTTTTTCATGTAAATTTTTTATTTCTTAAGCAATTTATTTCACATGTGATGGTTATAACTCTTATGAATATATCAAAATGATGTAGTTTTAACATGTGAAATATTTTTTTTGAGACACACTTGTATTGAGTACCATCTTGCAATATTGCATTATGTTGCATTAATTTAATAATAAAATATTTAACTTCAATATTTTATCAATCCATATAATATGTGACCTATGCCGGCGACATATTACTCTACGGTCATATAAATTTCGTATGTGAAATTTTTTTCATAAAACATGCCTTGCGCGACACCACTCCTCCGTAGAGGTTTCGAGACACGTTTTCCGAAAGGTAGCCTTTTTTCATATAGAAATTTTCCCAAATAAAATTTTTTTTGCATGTAAACTTTTTATTTCTTAAGCAATTTATTTCACATGTGATTGTTATAACTCTTATGAATATATCAAAATGATAAAGTTTTAACATGTGAAACATTTTTTTTGAGACACACTTGTATTGATTGCCATCTTCCAATATAGCTTTATGTTGCATTAATTTATTAATAAAACATTTAACTTCAATATTTTATAAATCCATATAATATGTGACCTATGCCGGCAACATATTACTCATCGGTCATGTGAATTTCAAATGTGAAATTTTTTTCATATAACATGCCTTGCGCGACACCACTCACCTGTAGATGTTTTGTGACACGTTTTCCGAAAGGTGACTTTTTTTCATATGAAACTTTTTCTCAAATAAATTTTTTTTTTCATGTAAATTTTTTATTTCTTAAGCAATTTATTTCACATGTGATGGTTATAACTCTTATGAATATATCAAAATGATGTAGTTTTAACATGTGAAATATTTTTTTTGAGACACACTTGTATTGAGTACCATCTTGCAATATAGCTTTATGTTGCATTAATTTAATAATAAAACATTTAACTTCAATATTTTATCAATCCATATAATATGTGACCTATGCCGGCAACATATTACTCATCGGTCATATGAATTTCAAATGTGAAATTTTTTTCATATAACATGCCTTGCGCGACACCACTCACCTGTAGATGTTTTGTGACACGTTTTCCGAAAGGTGACTTTTTTTCATATGAAACTTATTCTCAAATAAAATTTTTTTTCAATGCAAATTTTTTATTTCTTAAGCAATTTCTTTCACATGTGATGGTTATAACTCTTATGAATATATCAAAATGATGTAGTTTTAACATGTGAAATATTTTTTTTGAGACACAATTGTATTGAGTACCATCTTGCAATATATCATTTTTTGCATTAATTTAATAATAAAACATTTAAATTCAATATTTTATCAATCCATATAATATGTGACCTATGCCGGCAACATATTACTCATCGGTCATATGAATTTCATATGTGAAATTTTTTTCATATATCATGCCTTGCGCGGCACCACTCCTCCATAGAGGTATTGTGAAACGTTTTCCGAAAAGTAGACTTTTTTGATATGAAACTTTTTCTCAAATGACATTTTTTTTCACATGTTTATTTTATATTTCATAAGCAATTTATTTCACATGTGAAATTTATAGCTCTTATGAATATATCAAAATGATATAGTTTTAACATGTGAAATATTTTTTTTTGAGACACACTTGTATTGAGTACCATCTTGCAACATAGCATTTTTTTGCATTAATTTAATAATAAAACATTTAACTTCAATATTTTATCAATCCATATAATATGTGATCTATGCCGGCAACATATTACTCATCGGTCATGTGAATTTAAAATGTGAAATTTTTTTCATATAACATGCCTTGCGCGACACTACTCACCTATAGAGGTTTTGTGGCACGTTTTCCGAAAGGTAGCCTTTTTTCGTATAGAAATTTTCTCAAATAAAATTTTTTTTGCATGTAAACTTTTTATTTCTTAAGCAATTTATTTCACATGTGATGGTTATAACTCTTATGAATATATTAAAATGATGTAGTTTTAACATGTGAAATATTTTTTTTGAGACACACTTGTATTGAGTACCATCTTGCAATATTGCATTATGTTGCATTAATTTAATAATAAAACATTTAACTTCAATATTTTATCAATCCATATAATATGTGACCTATGCCGGCAACATATTACTCATCCGGTCATATGAATTTCATATGAGTTATTTTTTTCATAAAACATGCGTTTCGCGACGCCATTCCCCTATAGAGGTTTTTTTGACACGTTTTCCGAAAGGTAGCCTTTTTCATATAGAAATTCTCCCAAATAAAAATTTTTTTGCATGTAAACTTTTTATTTCTTAAGCAATTTATTTCACATGTGATGGTTATAACTCTTATGAATATATCAAAATGATGTAGTTTTAACATGTGAAATATTTTTTTTTGAGACACACTTGTATTGAGTACCATCTTGCAATATATCATTTTTTTGCATTAATTTAATAATAAAACATTTAAATTCAATATGTTATCAATCCATATAATATGTGACCTATGCCGGCAACATATTACTCATAGGTCATATGAATTTCAAATGTGAAATTTTTTTATATAACATGCCTTGCGCGACACCACTCACCTGTAGATGTTTTGTGACACGTTTTTCGAAAGGTGACATTTTTTCATATGAAACTTTTTCTGAAAGGAAATTTTTTTCGTATGCAAAAATTTGCATGACTTCAATAAATTTTATGATATTCAATATGAATAATTTTGTTTTTAAATTTTATGTCAATAAGAGAAAAATTACTAAATTTGACACACACAACTTCACAGTCATATGAGTTTCACATGTTAAATTTTTTTCATATTACGTTGCTTGCGCGACACTACTTCCCTACAAAGGTTTTGTGGCAAGTTTTCCGAAAGGTTGCCTTTTTTCATATAGAAATTTTCTCAAATAAAATTTTTTTTTCATGTAAATTTTTTGTTTCTTAAGCAATTTATTTCACATGTGATAACTATAGCTCTTATGAATATATCAAAATGATATAGTTTTAACATGTGAAACATTTTTTTTGAGACACACTTGTATTGATTACCATCTTCCAATATAGCTTTATGTTGCATTAATTTATTAATAAAACATTTAACTTCAATATTTTATCAATTCATATAATATGTGACCTTTGCTGGCAACATATAATTCCACGGTCATATGAATTTCATATGTAAAATTTTTTTCATATATCATGCATTGCGCGACACCACTCCTCCATAGAGGTTTTGTGAAACGTTTTCCGAAAAGTAGACTTTTTTGATATGAAACTTTTTCTCAAATGACATTTTTTTCACATGTTTATTTTATATTTCATAAGCAAATTATTTCACATGTGAAATTTATAGCTCTTATGAATATATCAAAATTATGTAGTTTTAACATGTGAAATATTTATTTTTGAGACACACTTGTATTGAGTACCATCTTGCAACATAGCATTTTTTTGCATTAATTTAATAATAAAACATTTAACTTCAATATTTTATCAATCCATATAATATGTGACCTATGCCGGCAACATATTACTCATCGGTCATGTGAATTTAAAATGTGAAATTTTTTTCATATAACATGCCTTGCGCGACACTACTCACCTATAGAGGTTTTGTGACACGTTTTCCGAAAGGTAGCCTTTTTTCGTATAGAAATTTTTCTCAAATAAAAATTTTTTTGCATGTAAACTTTTTATTTCTTAAGCAATTTATTTCACATGTGATGGTTATAACTCTTATGAATATATCAAAATTATGTAGTTTTAACATGTGAAATATTTTTTTTGAGACACACTTGTATTGATTACCATCTTCCAATATAGCTTTTATGTTGCATTAACTTATTAATAAAACATTTAACTTCAATATTTTATCAATCCATATAATATGTGACCTATGCCGGCAACATATTACTCATCAGTCATGTGAATTTCAAATGTGAAATTTTTTTCATATAACATGCCTTGCGCGACACTTCTCACCTGTAGATGTTTTGTGACACGTTTTCCGAAAGGTAGTTTTTTTTCATATAGAAATTTTCCCAAATTAAAATTTTTTTGCATGTAAACTTTTTATTTCTTAAGCATTTTATTTCACATGTTAAATTTATAACTCTTGTGAATATATCAAAATGATGTAGTTTTAACATGTGAAATATTTTTTTTTGAGACACAATTGTATTGAGTACCATCTTGCAATATAGCATTTTTTTGCATTAATTTAATAATAAAACATTTAACTTAAATATTTTATCAATCCATATAATATGTGACCTATGCCGGCAACAGTATTACTCATCGGTCATATGAATTTCAAATGTGAAATTTTTTCATATAACATGCCTTGCGCGACACCACTCACCTGTAGATGTTTTGTGACACGTTTTCCGAAAGGTGACATTTTTTCATATGAAACTTTTTCTCAAAGGAAATTTTTTTCATGTGCAAAATTTGCATGACTTTAATAAATTTTATGATATTCAATATGAATAATTTTGTTCTTAAATTTTGTGTCAATAAGACAAAAATTACTATATTTGACACACACAACTTCACTGTCATATGATTTTTACATGTTAAAATTTTTTTATATTAGGTTGCTTGCGCGACACTACTTCCCTACAAAGATTTTGTGACACGTTTTCGGAAAGGTAGTCTTTTTTCATATAGAAATTTTCTTAAATAAAATTTTTTTTCATGTAAATTTTTTTATTTCTTAAGCAATTTATTTCACATGTGATGGTTATAACTCTTATGAATATATCAAAATGATGTAGTTTTAACATGTGAAATATTTTTTTGAGACACACTTGTATTGAGTACCATCTTGCAATATTGCATTATGTTGCATTAATTTAATAATAAAACATTTAAATTCAATATGTTAAAAATCCATATAATATGTGACCTATGCCGGCAACATATTACTCATAGGTCATATGAATTTCAAATGTGAAATTTTTTTCATATAACATGCCTTGCGCGACACCACTCACCTGTAGATGTTTTGTGACACGTTTTTCGAAAGGTGACATTTTTTCATATGAAACTTTTTCTGAAAGGAAATTTTTTTCGTATGCAAAATTTGCATGACTTCAATAAATTTTATGATATTCAATATGAATAATTTTGTTTTTAAATTTTATGTCAATAAGAGAAAAATTACTATATTTGACACACACAACTTCACAGTCATATGAGTTTCACATGTTAAATTTTTTTCATATTACGTTGCTTGCGCGACACTACTTCCCCACAAAGGTTTTGTGGCAAGTTTTCCGAAAGGTTGCCTTTTTTCATATAGAAATTTTCTCAAATAAAATTTTTTTTCATGTAAATTTTTTGTTTCTTAAGCAATTTATTTCACATGTGATAACTATAGCTCTTATGAGTATATCAAAATGATATAGTTTTAACATGTGAAACATTTTTTTGAGACACACTTGTATTGATTACCATCTTCCAATATAGCTTTATGTTGCATTAATTTATTAATAAAACATTTAACTTCAATATTTTATCAATTCATATAATATGTGACCTTTGCTGGCAACATATAATTCCACGGTCATATGAATTTCATATGTAAAATTTTTTTTTCATATATCATGCATTGCGCGACACCACTCCTCCATAGAGGTTTTGTGAAACGTTTTCCGAAAAGTAGACTTTTTTGATATGAAACTTTTTCTCAAATGACATTTTTTTCACATGTTTATTTTATATTTCATAAGCAAATTATTTCACATGTGAAATTTATAGCTCTTATGAATATATCAAAATGATATAGTTTTAACATGTGAAATATTTTTTTTTGAGACACACTTGTATTGAGTACCATCTTGCAACATAGCATTTTTTTGCATTAATTTAATAATAAAACATTTAACTTCAATATTTTATCAATCCATATAATATGTGACCTATGCCGGCAACATATTACTCATCGGTCATGTGAATTTAAAATGTGAAATTTTTTTCATATAACATGCCTTGCGCGACACTACTCACCTATAGAGGTTTTGTGACACGTTTTCCGAAAGGTAGCCTTTTTTTCGTATAGAAATTTTCTCAAATAAAAATGTTTTTGCATGTAAACTTTTTATTTCTTAAGCAATTTATTTCACATGTGATGGTTATAACTCTTATGAATATATCAAAATGATGTAGTTTTAACATGTGAAATATTTTTTTTGAGACACACTTGTATTGATTACCATCTTCCAATATAGCTTTATGTTGCATTAATTTATTAATAAAACATTTAACTTCAATATTTTATCAATCCATATAATATGTGACCTATGCCGGCAACATATTACTCATCAGTCATGTGAATTTCAAATGTGAAATTTTTTTCATATAACATGCCTTGCGCGACACTTCTCACCTGTAGATGTTTTGTGACACGTTTTCCGAAAGGTAGTTTTTTTTCATATAGAAATTTTCCCATAATAAAATTTTTTTGCATGTAAACTTTTATTTCTTAAGCATTTTATTTCACATGTTAAATTTATAACTCTTGTGAATATATCAAAATGATGTAGTTTTAACATGTGAAATATTTTTTTTTGAGACAAAATTTAATTGAGTACCATCTTGCAATATTGCATTTTTTTGCATTAATTTAATAATAAAACATTTAACTTCAATATTTTATCAATCCATATAATATGTGACTATGCTGGCAACATATTACTCATCTTTCATATGAATTTCATATGTGAAATTTTTTCATATAACATGCCTTGCGCGACACACTCACTGTAGATGTTTTGTGACGTTTTGAAAGTGACATTTTTTATATGAAACTTTTTAAAGAAATATTTTTCATATGCAAAATTTGCATGATTAAGAAATTTATGATATTAATATGAATAATTTTGTTTAAAATTTTGTGTCAATAAGAAAAATTATATATTTGACACACACAACTTTACAGTCATATGATTTACATGTTAAAATTTTTTATATTACGTTGTTGGGCACTACTTCCGTACAAGGTTTTGAGAACGTTTTCCAAAAGGTTGTGTTTTTTCATATAGAAATTTTCTCAAATTAAATTTTTTTTCATGTAAACTTTTTATTTTTTACAATTTATTTCACATGTAATAATTATAGTTTTAAGAATATATCAAAATGATAAAGTTTTAACATGTGAAACATTTTTTTGAGACACACTTATTGATTACCATCATCCAATATAGCTTTATGTTGCATTAATTTAATAATAAAACATTTAACTTCAATATTTTATCAATCCATCATAATATGTGACCTATGCCGGCAACATATTACTCATCCTGTCATATGAATTTCATATGTGAAATTTTTTTCATAAAACATGCCTTGCGCGACACCACTCCTCCGTACAGGTTTTGAGACACGTTTTCCAAAAGGTAGCGTTTTTTCATATAGAAATGTTCCCAAATAAATATTTTTTTGCATGTAAACCTTTTATTTCTTAAGCAATTTATTTCACATGTAATAATTATAGCTCTTATGAATATATCAAAATGATAAAGTTTTAACATGTGAAACATTTTTTTGAGACACACTTGTATTGATTACCATCATCCAATATAGCTTTATGTTGCACTAATTTATTAATAAAACATTTAACTTCAATATTTTATCAATCCATATAATATGTGACCTATGCCGGCAACATATTACTCATCGGTCATCATGAATTTCATATGTGAAATTTTTTTCATATAACATGCCTTGCGCGACACCACTCACCTGTAGATGTTTTGTGACACGTTTTCCGAAAGGTAGACTTTTTTTCATATGAAACTTTTCTCAAATAAAATTTTTTTTGCATGTAAATTTTTTATTTCATAAGCAATTTATTTCACATGTGATGGTTATAACTCTTATGAATATATCAAAATGATGTAGTTTTAACATGTGAAAAATTTTTTTTTGAGACACACTTGTATTGAGTACCATCTTGCAATATATCATTATGTTGCATTAATTTAATAATAAAACATTTAACTTCAATATTTTATCAATCCATATAATATGTGACCTATGCCGGCAATATATTTCTCCACGGTCATATGAATTTCATATGAGTAATTTTTTTTTCATAAAACATGCCTTTCGCGACACCATTCCCCTGTAGATTTTTTGTGAAGCCGAAGGGAAAGAAAAAAAGGAAAAAAAGAGAAATAAAAGAATAGAATAAGAAAGGATAAGAGAAAAAAATAGAAAAAACAAGAGAGAGAAAATAGGAAGGACACGTTTTCCGAAAGGTAGCCTTTTTTCATATAGAAATTTTCCCAAATAAAATTTTTTTTGCATGTAAACTTTTTATTTCATAAGCAATTTATTTCACATGTGATGGTTATAACTCTTATGAATATATCAAAATGATGTAGTTTTAACATGTGAAATATTTTTTTGAGACACACTTGTATTGAGTACCATCTTGCAATATATCATTTTTTTGCATTAATTTAATAATAAAACATTTAACTTCAATATTTTATCAATTCATATAATATGTGACCTATGCCGGCAACATATTACTCATCCGGTCATATGAATTTCAAATGTGAAATTTTTTCATATAACATGCCTTGCGGGACACCACTCACCTGTAGATGTTTTGTGACACGTTTTCCGAAAGGTGACATTTTTTCATATGAAACTTTTTCTCAAGAAATTTTTTTCATATCCAAAATTTGCATGACTTCAATAAATTTTATGAATATTCAATATGAATAATTTTGTTTTTAAATTTTGTGTCAATAAGAGAAAAATTACTATATTTGACTCACACAACTTCACAGTCATATGAGTTTCACATGTTAAAATTTTTTCATATTACGTTTCTTGCCGCGACACTACTTCCCTACAAAGGTTTTGTGACACGTTTTCAGAAAGGTAGTCTTTTTCATATAGAAATTTTCCCAAATAAAATTTTTTTTTCATGTAAATTTTTTATTTCTTAAGCAATTTATTTCACATGTGATGGTTATAACTCTTATGAATATATCAAAATGATATAGTTTTAACATGTGAAATATTTTTTTGAGACACACTTGTATCGATTACCATCTTCCAATATTGCATTATGTTGCATTAATTTAATAATAAAACATTTAACTTCAATATTTTATCAATCCATATAATATGTGACCTATGCCTGGCAACATATTACTCTGCGGTCATATGAATTTCATATGTGAAATTTTTTTCATAAAACATGCCTTGCGCGACACCACTCACTCCGTAGAGGTTTCGAGACACGTTTTCCGAAAGGTAGCACTTTTTTCATATAGAAATGTTCCCAAATAAATTATTTTTTTGCATGTAAACTTTTTATTTCTTAAGCAATTTATTTCACTTGTGATAATTATAGCTCTTATGAATATATATAAATGATAAAGTTTCAACAATTAAAAAAGAGGAGTGTTTAACATGTGAAACATTTTTTTTGAGACACACTTGTATTGATTACCATTATCCAATATAGCTTCATGTTGCATTAATTTATATAATAAAACATTTAACTTCAATATTTTATGACAATCCATATAATATGTGACCTATGCCGGCAACATATTACTCATCGGTTACATGAATTTCAAATGTGAAATTTTTTCATATAACATGCCTTGCGCGACACTACTCACCTGTACATGTTTTCTGACACATTTTCCGAAAGGTATTTTTCATATGAAACTTTTCTCAATACATTTTTTTTCATATAAACTTTTTATTTCTTAAGCAATTTATTTCATAGTGATAATTATAGCCTTATATATCAAAATGATACTCTCATACATTTTTTTCCTTCAACTTTTTATTCTTAAGCTTTATTTCTAGTGATAATTATAGCCGTAGTATATGTATAGTTTGACGCGAACTTTTTGTTGAGACACACTTGTATTGATTACCATCTTCATATAGCTTTAGTTGCTTATTTATAAATAAAACTTTAACTTCTTTATCTCTATATATGTGACCTAGCCGGCGCATAATACTCATAGGTCTGTGTTCGGCTTTTTTTATGTAATGTTGGGAGTTGAGCGTTTTCCGAAAGGTAGCCTTTTCCATATAGAAATTCTCCCAAATAAAAATTTTTTTGCATGTAATCTTTTTATTTCTTAAGCAATTTATTTCACATGTGAAATTTATAACTCTTGTGAATATATCAAAATGATGTAGTTTTAACATGTGAAATATTTTTTTTTGAGACACAATTGTATTGAGTACCATCTTGCAATATAGCATTTTTTTGCATTCATTTATTAATAAAACATTTAAGTTCAAATATTTTATCAATCCATATAATATGTGACCTATGCCGGCAACATATTACTCATCGGTCATATGAATTTCAAATGTGAAATTTTTTTCATATAACATACCTTGCGCGACATCACCCCACCTGTAGATGTTTTGTGACACGTTTTCCGAAAGGTGACATTTTTTCATATGAAACTTTTTATCAAAGGAAATTTTTTTCATATGCAAAATTTGCATGACTTTAATAAATTTTATGATATTCAATATGAATAATTTTGTTCTTAAATGTTGTGTCAATAAGAGAAAAATTACTATATTTGACACTTTTAACTTCACAGTCATATGAGTTTCACATGTTAAAATTTTTTCATATTACGTTGCTTGCGCGACACTACTTCCCTACAAAGATTTTGTGACACGTTTTCCGAAAGGTAGTCTTTTTTCATATAGAAATTTTCTTAAATAAAATTTTTTTTTCATGTAAATTTTTTATTTCTTAAGCAATTTATTTCACATGTGATGGTTATAACTCTTATGAATATATCAAAATGATGTAGTTTTAACATGTGAAATATTTTTTTTGAGAACACACTTGTATTGAGTACCATCTTGCAATATTGCATTATGTTGCATTAATTTAATAATAAAACATTTAACTTCAATATTTTATCAATCCATATAATATGTGACCTATGCCGGCAACATATTATTCTACGGTCATATGAATTTCATATGTGAAATTTTTTTCATAAAATATGCCTTGCGCGACACCACTCCTCCTGTACAGGTTTCGAGACACGTTTTCCGAAAGGTAGCCTTTTTTCATATAGAAATTTTCTCAAATAAAAATTTTTTTGTATGTAAACTTTTTATTTCTTAAGCAATTTATTTCACATGTGATAATTTATAGCTCTTATGAATATATCAAAATGATATAGTTTGAACATGTGAAACATTTTTTTAAAAACACACTTGTATTGATTACCATCTTCCAATATAGCTTTATGTTGCATTAATTTATTAATAAAACATTTAACTTCAATATTTTATCAATCCATATAATATGTGACCTTTGCTGGCAACATATTACTCATCGGTCATATGAATTTCAAATGTGAAATTTTTTTCATATAACATGCCTTGCGCGACACCACTCACCTGTAGATGTTTTGTGACACGTTTTCCGAAAGGTGACATTTTTTCATATGAAACTTTTTCTCAAAGGAAATTTTTTTCATATGCAAAATTTGCATGACTTTAATAAATTTTATGATATTCAATATGAATAATTTTGTTCTTAAATTTTGTGTCAATAAGAGAAAAATTACTATATTTGACACACACAACTTCACAGTCATATGAGTTTCACATGTTAAAATTTTTTCATATTACGTTGCTTGCGCGACACTACTTCCCTACAAAGGTTTTGTGACACGTTTTCCGAAAGGTAGTCTTTTTTCATATAGAAATTTTCTCAAATAAAATTTTTTTCATGTAAATTTTTTGTTTCTTAAGCAATTTATTTCACATGTGATAATTATAGCTCTTATGAATATATCAAAATGATATAGTTTTAACATGTGAAACATTTTTTTGAGACACACTTGTATTGAGTACCATCTTGCAATATAGCATTATGTTGCATTAATTTAATAATAAAACATTTAACTTCAATATTTTATCAATCCATATAATATGTGACCTATGCCGGCAACATATTACTCATACGGTCATATGAATTTCATATGTGAAATTTTTTTCATATAACATGCCTTGCGCGACACCACTCACCTGTAGAGGTTTTGTGACACGTTTTCCGAAAGGTAGCCTTTTTTCATATGAAATTTTCTCAAATAAAATTTTTTTGCATGTAAACTTTTTATTTCTTAAGCAATTTATTTCACATGTGATAATTATAGCTCTTATGAATATATCAAAATGATATAGTTTTAACATGTGAAACATTTTTTTGAGACACACTTGTATTGAGTACCATCTTCCAATATAGCTTTATTTGCATTAATATTAATATTTAACTTCAATATTTTATCAATCCATATAATATGTGACCTTGCGCAACATATTACTCATCATATGAATTTCAGTGAAATCATATAATGCCTGGGACACCATCACTGTGATGCGTGACACGTTTTCCAGAAAATTGAAATTTTCCTCGTGAAACTTTTCTCAAAGGAAATTTTTTCCCGTGCAAAATTTGCATGACTTTAATAAATTTTTTGATATTCAATATGAATAATTTTTGTTCTTAAATTTTTGTCAATAAGAGAAAAATTACTATATTTGACACACACAACTTCGTCCTATTTTCAGTTTCACATGTTAAAATTTTTCATATTATCTTGAATACGCGACACAACTTCCCTACAAGAGTTTTTTGTGACAAGTTTTCCGAAAGGTTGTCTTTTTTCATATAGAAATTTTCTCAAATTAAATTTATTTTTCATGTAAATTTTTTGTTTCTTAAGCCAATTTATTTCACATGTGATAATTATAGCTCTTATGAATATATCAAAATGATATAGTTTTAACATGTGAAACATTTTTTTGAGACACACTTGTATTGATTACCATCTTCCAATATAGCTTTATGTTGCATTAATTTATTAATAAAACATTTAACTTCAATATTTTATCAATTCATATAATATGTGACCTATGCTGGCAACATATTACTCATCGGTCATATGAATTTCAAATGTGAAATTTTTTTCATATAACATGCCTTGCGCGACACCACTCACCTGTAGATGTTTTGTGACACGTTTTCCGAAAGGTGACATTTTTTCATATGAAACTTTTTCTCAAAGGAAATTTTTTTCATATGCAAAATTTGCATGACTTTAATAAATTTTATGATATTCAATATGAATAATTTTGTTCTTAAAATTTTGTGTCAATAAGAGAAAAATTACTATATTTGACACACACAACTTCACAGTCATATGAGTTTCACATGTTAAAATTTTTTCATATTACGTTGCTTGCGCGACACTACTTCCCTACAAAGGTTTTGTGACACGTTTTCCGAAAGGTAGTCTTTTTTCATATAGAAATTTTCTCAAATAAAATTTTTTTTCATGTAAATTTTTTGTTTCTTAAGCAATTTATTTCACATGTGATAATTATAGCTCTTATGAATATATCAAAATGATATAGTTTTAACATGTGAAACATTTTTTTGAGACACACTTGTATTGATTACCATCTTCCAATATAGCTTTATGTTGCATTAATTTAATAATAAAACATTTAACTTCAATATTTTATCAATCCATATAATATGTGACCTTATGCCGGCAACATATTACTCATCGGTCATATGAATTTCAAATGTGAAATTTTTTTCATATAACATGCCTTGCGCGACACCACTCACCTATAGATGTTTTGTGACACGTTTTCCGAAAGGTAGCCTTTTTCATATAGAAATTTTCTCAAATAAAAATTTTTTTGCATGTAAACTTTTTATTTCTTAAGCAATTTATTTCACATGTGATAATTTATAGCTCTTATGAATATATCAAAATGATATAGTTTTAACATGTGAAATATTTTTTTTGAGACACACTTGTATTGAGTACCATCTTGCAATATAGCATTTATGTTGCATTAATTTAATAATAAAACATTTAACTTCAATATTTTATCAATCCATATAATATGTGACCTATGCCGGCAACATATTACTCATCGGTCATATGAATTTCAAATGTGAAATTTTTTTCATATAACATGCCTTGCGCGACACCACTCACCTGTAGATGTTTTGTGACACGTTTTCCGAAAGGTGACATTTTTTCATATGAAACTTTTTCTCAAAGGAAATTTTTTTCATATGCAAAATTTGCATGACTTTAATAAATTTTATGATATTCAATATGAATAATTTTGTTCTTAAATTTTGTGTCAATAAGAGAAAAATTACTATATTTGACACACACAACTTCACAGTCATATGAGTTTCACATGTTAAAATTTTTTCATATTACGTTGCTTGCGCGACACTACTTCCCTACAAAGGTTTTGTGACACGTTTTCCGAAAGGTTGTCTTTTTTCATATAGAAATTTTCTCAAATAAAATTTTTTTTTCATGTAAATTTTTTGTTTCTTAAGCAATTTATTTCACATGTGATAATTATAGCTCTTATGAATATATCAAAATGATATAGTTTTAACATGTGAAACATTTTTTTGAGACACACTTGTATTGATTACCATCTTCCAATATAGCTTTATGTTGCATTAATTTATTAATAAAACATTTAACTTCAATATTTTATCAATCCATATAATATGTGACCTATGCCGGCAACATATTACTCATCGGTCATATGAATTTCAAATGTGAAATTTTTTTCATATAACATGCCTTGCGCGACACCACTCACCTGTAGATGTTTTGTGACACGTTTTCCGAAAGGTGACTTTTTTCATATGAAACTTTTTCTCAAATGAAATTTTTTTGCATGTAAATTTTTATTTCTTAAGCAATTTATTTCACATGTGATAATTATAACTCTTATGAATATATCAAAATGATGTAGTTTTAACATGTGAAATATTTTTTGAGACACACTTGTATTGAGTACCATCTTGCAATATAGCATTATGTTGCATTAATTTAATAATAGAACATTTAACTTCAATATTTTATCAATCCATATAATATGTGACCTATGCCGGCAACATATTACTCATCGGTCATATGAATTTCAAATGTGAAATTTTTTTCATATAACATGCCTTGCGCGACACTACTCACCTGCAGAGGTTTTGTGACACGTTTTCCGAAAGGTAGCCTTTTTTCATATAGAAATTTTCTCAAATAAAATTTTTTTTGCATGTAAATTTTTTATTTCTTAAGCAATTTATTTCACATGTGATAATTATAGCTCTTATGAATATATCAAAATGATATAGTTTTAACATGTGAAACATTTTTTTTGAGACACACTTGTATTGATTACCATCTTCCAATATAGCTTTATGTGGCATTAATTTATTAATAAAACATTTAACTTCAATATTTTATCAATCCATATAATATGTGACCTATGCTGGCAACATATTACTCATACGGTCATATGAATTTCAAATGTGAAATTTTTTTCATATAACATGCCTTGCGCGACACCACTCACCTGTAGATGTTTTGTGACACGTTTTCCGAAAGGTAGCCTTTTTTCATATAGAAATTTTCTCAAATAAAATTTTTTTGCATGTAAACTTTTTATTTCTTAAGCAATTTATTTCACATGTGATAATTATAGCTCTTATGAATATATCAAAATGATGTAGTTTTAACATGTGAAACATTTTTTTTTGAGACACATTTGTATTGAGTACCATCTTGCAATATAGCATTTTGTTGCATTAATTTAATAATAAAACATTTAACTTCAATATTTTATCAATCCATATAATATGTGACCTATGCCGGCAACATATTACTCATCGGTCATATGAATTTCAAATGTGAAATTTTTTTCATATAACATGCCTTGCGCGACACTACTCACCTATAAATTTTTTGTGGCACGTTTTTCGTTAGTCACTTTTTTTTCGTGATTGAAATTTTCTCAAATAAAATTTTTTTTGCACTGTAAACTTTTCATTTCTTAAGCAATTTATTTCACATGTGATATATGTGGCACCAATGAAATATATCAAAATGATGTAGTTTTAGCAAGTGAAACAAAACCCCAAGACACACATGTATTGATTACCATCTTCCAATACTCCAACATGTGGCATTAATTTATTTCGCAAAACATTTTAGCTTCAATGCCCCCAGAATCCATACGCAACATGTGACCTATGCCGGCAACATATTACTCTTTGGGTCATATGAATTTCAAATGTGAAAATTTTTTAATATAACATGCTTTTTTTAACGCCATATTTTCACCTGTAGATGTTTTTTTGCCGCGATTTTCCGAAAAGTAGCCTTTTTCATATAGAAATTCTCCCAAATAAAAGGAAATTTTTTTGCATGTAAACTTTTTATTTCTTAAGCAATTTATTTCAGATGTGAAATTTATAACTCTTGTGAATATATCAAAATGATGTAGTTTTAACATGTGAAATATTTTTTTGAGACACACTTGTATTGAGTTACATCTTCCAATATAGCTTTATGTGGCATTAATTTATTCATAAAACATTTAACTTCAATATTTTATCAATCCATATAATATGTGACCTATGCCGGCAACATATTACTCTGCAGTCCATATGAATTTCAAATGTGAAATTTTTTTCATATAACATACTTGTGCGCGACACCACTCTACTGTAGATGTTTTGTGACACGTTTTCCGAAAAGGTGACATTTTTTCATATGAAACTTTTTCTCAAAGGAAATTTTTTTCATATGCAAAATTTGCATGACTTTAATGGAATTTATGATATTCAATATGAATAATTTTGTTCTTACATTTTGTGTCAATAGGAGAAAAATTACTATATTTGACACACACAACTTCACAGTCATATGAGTTTCACATGTTAGAATTTTTTCGTATTACGTTGCTTGCGCGACACTACTTCCCTACAAAGGTTTTGTGACACGTTTTCCGAAAGGTAGTCTTTTTTCATATAGAAATTTTCTCAAATAAAATTTTTTTTTCATGTAAATTTTTTATTTCTTAAGCAATTTATTTCACATGTGATAGTTATAGCTCCTATGAATATGTCAAAATGATGTAGTTTTAACATGTGAAACATTTTTTTTTAGACACACTTGTATTCCAGTGTACCATCTTGCAATATATCATTATGTTGCATTAATTTAATAATAAAACATTTAACTTCAATATTTTATCAATTCATATAATATGTGACCTATGCCGGCAATATATTACTCAACGGTCATATCAATTTCAAATGTGAAAATTTTTTCATATAACATGCCTTGCGCGACACTACTACACCTGTAGAGGTTTTGTGACCCGTTTTTCCGAAAGGTAGCCATTTTTCATATGGAAATTTTCTCAAATTAAATTTTTTTGCATGTAAACTTTTATTTTCTTAAGCAATTTATTTCATATGTGAAAATTATAACTCTTATGAATATATCAAAATGATGTAGTTTTAACATGTGAAATATTTTTTTTGAGACACAATTGTATGGAGTACCATCTTGCAATATAGCTTTATGTTGCATTAATTTAATAATAAAACATTTAACTTTAATATTTTATCAATCCATATAATATGTGACCTATGCCGGCAACATATTACTCTGCAGTCATATGAATTTCAAATGTGAAATTTTTTCATATAACATGCCTTGCGCGACACCACTCACCTGTAGATGTTTTGTGACACGTTTTCCGAAATGTGACATTTTTTCATATGAAACTTTTTCTCAAAGGAAATTTTTTTCATATGCAAAATTTGCATGACTTTAATAAATTTTATGATATTCAATATGAATAATTTTGTTCTTAAATTTTGTGTCAATAAGAGAAAAATTACTATATTTGACACACACAACTTCACAGTCATATGAGTTTCACATGTTACAATTTTTTCATATTACGTTGCTTGCGCGACACTACTTCCCTACAAAGGTTTTGTGACACGTTTTCCGAAAGGTTGTCTTTTTTCATATAGAAATTTTCTCAAATAAAATTTTTTTTCATGTAAATTTTTTGTTTCTTAAGCAATTTATTTCACATGTGATAATTATAGCTCTTACTGAATATATCAAAATGATATAGTTTTAACATGTGAAACATTTTTTTTGAGACACACTTGTATTGATTACCATCTTCCAATATAGCTTTATGTTGCATTAATTTATTAATAAAACATTTAACTTCAATATTTTATCAATTCATATAATATGTGACCTATACCGGCAATATATTACTCATACAGTCATATGAATTTCATATCAGAAATTTTTTCATATAACATGCCTTGCGCGACACCACTCACCTATAGATGTTTTGTGACACGTTTTCCGAAAAGTAGCCTTTTTTCGTATAGAAACTTTTCTCAAATAAAATTTTTTTGCATGTAAACTTTTTATTTCTTAAGCAATTTATTTCACATGTGATAATTATAGCTCTTATGAATATATCAAAATGATGTAGTTTTAACATGTGAAACATTTTTTCGAGACACACTTGTATTGAGTACCATCTTGCAATATATATTATGTTGCATTAATTTAATAATAAAACATTTAACTTCAATATTTTATCAATCCATATAATATGTGACCTATGCCGGCAACATATTACTCATCAGTCATATGAATTTCAAATGTGAAATTTTTTTCATATAACATGCCTTGCGCGACACCACTCTCCTATAGAGGTTTTGTGACACGTTTTCCGAAAGGTAGCCTTTTTCATATAGAAATTTTCCCAAATAAAATTTTTTTGCATGTAAACTTTTTGTTTCTTAAGCAATTTATTTCACATGTGATAATTTATAGCTCTTATGAATATATCAAAATGATATAGTTTTAACATGTGAAACATTTTTTTGAGACACACTTGTATTGAGTACCATCTTGCAATATAGCATTATGTTGCATTAATTTAATAATAAAACATTTAACTTCAATATTTTATCAATTCATATAATATGTGACCTTTGCTGGCAACATATTACTCATCGGTCATATGAATTTCAAATGTGAAATTTTTTTCATATAACATGCCTTGCGCGACACCACTCACCTGTAGATGTTTTGTGACACGTTTTCCGAAAGGTGACATTTTTTTCATATGAAACTTTTTCTCAAAGGAAATTTTTTTCATATGCAAAATTTGCATTGGGACTTTAATAAATTTTATGATATTCAATATGAATCATTTTGTTCTTAAATTTTGTGTCAATAAAGAAAAATTACTATATTTGACACACACAACTTCACAGTCATATGAGTTTCACATGTTAAAATATTTTCATATTACGTTGCTTGCGCGACACTACTTCCCTACAAAGGTTTTGTGACACGTTTTCCGAAAGGTAGTCTTTTTTCATATAGAAATTTTCTCAAATAAAATTTTTTTTGCATGTAAACTTTTTATTTCTTAAGCAATTTATTTCACATGTGATAATTATAACTCTTATGAATATATCAAAATGATATAGTTTTAACATGTGAAACATTTTTTTGAGACACACTTGTATTGAGTACCATCTTGCAATATTGCATTATGTTGCATTAATTTAATAATAAAACATTTAACTTCAATATTTTATCAATCCATATAATATGTGACCTATGCCGGCAACATATTACTCTTCGGTCATTTGAATTTCAAATGTGAAATTTTTTTCATATAACATGCCTTGCGCGACACCACTCTCCTATAGATGTTTTGTGACACGTTTTCCGAAAGGTAGACTTTTTTCATATGAAACTTTTCTCAAATAAAATTTTTTTTGCATGTAAACTTTTTATTTCTTAAGCAATTTATTTCACATGTGAAAGTTATAACTCTTATGAATATATCAAAATGATGTAGTTTTAACATGTGAAATATTTTTTTTGAGACACACTTGTATTGAGTACCATCTTGCAATATAGCATTTATGTTGCATTAATTTAATAATAAAACATTTAACTTCAATATTTTATCAATCCATATAATATGTGACCTATGCCGGCAACATATTACTCATCGGTCAAATGAATTTCAAATGTGAAATTTTTTTATATAACATGCCCTGCGCGACACTACTCACCTATAGATGTTTTGTGACACGTTTTCCGAAAGGTAGCCTTTTTTCGTATAGAAATTTTCTCAAATAAAATTTTTTTGCATGTAAACTTTTTATTTCTTAAGCAATTTATTTCACATTTGATAATTATAGCTCTTATGAATATATCAATATGATATAGTTTTAACATGTGAAACATTTTTTGAGACACACTTGTATTGATTACCATCTTCCAATATAGCTTTATGTTGCATTAATTCCATTAATAAAACATTTATCTTCAATATTTTATCAATCCATATAATATGTGACCTATGCCGGCAACATATTACTCATAGGGTCATATGAATTTCAAATGTGAAATTTTTTTATATAACATGCCTTGCGCGACACCACTCACCTGTAGATGTTTTGTGACACGTTTTCCGAAAAGGTAGCCTTTTTTCGTATAGAAATTCTCCCAAATAAAAATTTTTTTGCATGTAAACTTTTTATTTCTTAAGCAATTTATTTCACATGTGATAATTATAGCTCTTATGAATATATCAAAATGATATAGTTTTAACATGTGAAACATTTTTTTGAGACACAATTGTATTGAGTACCATCTTGCAATATAGCATTTTTTTGCATTAATTTAATAATAAAACATTTAACTTCAATATTTTATCAATCCATATAATATGTGACCTATGCCGGCAACATATTACTCATACGGTCATATGAATTTCAAATGTGAAATTTTTTTCATAAAACATGCCTTGCGCGACACCACTCACCTGTAGATGTTTTGTGACATGTTTTCCGAAAGGTAGCCTTTTTTCTTATAGAAATTTTCCCAAATAAAAATTTTTTTGCATGTAAACTTTTTATTTCTTAAGCAATTTATTTCACATGTGATAATTATAGCTCTTATGAATATATCAAAATGATATAGTTTTAACATGTGAAACATTTTTTTGAGACACACTTGTATTGATTACCATCTTCCAATATAGCTTTATGTTGCATTAATTTATTAATAAAACATTTAACTTCAATATTTTATCAATCCATATAATATGTGACCTATGCCGGCAACATATTACTCATCGGTCATATGAATTTCAAATGTGAAATTTTTTTCATATAACATGCCTTGCGCGACACCACTCACCTGTAGATGTTTTGTGACACGTTTTCCGAAAGGTAGCCTGTTTCATATAGAAATTTTCCCAAATAAAAATTTTTTTGCATGTAAACTTTTTATTTCTTAAGCAATTTATTTCACATGTGAAATTTATAACTCTTGTGAATATATCAAAATAATGTAGTTTTAACATGAGAAATATTTTTTTTGAGACACAATTGTATTGAGTACCATCTTGCAATATAGCAATTTTTTGCATTAATTTAATAATAAAACATTTAACTTCAATATTTTATCAATCCATATAATATGTGACCTATGCCGGCAACATATTACTCATCGGTCATATGAATTTCAAATGTGAAATTTTTTTCGTATAACATGCCTTGCGCGACACCACTCACCTGTAGATGTCTTGTGACACGTTTTCCGAAAGGTGACATTTTTTCATATGAAACTTTTTCTCAAAGGAAATTTTTTCATATGCAAAATTTTCATGACTTTAATAAATTTTATGATATTCAATATGAATAATTTTGTTCTTAAATTTTTGTGTCAATAAGAAAAAAATTACTATATTTGACACACACAACTTCACTGTCATATGAGTTTCACATGTTAAAATTTTTTCATATTACGTTGCTTGCGCGACACTACTTCCCTACAAAGGTTTTGTGACACGTTTTCCGAAAGGTAGTCTTTTTTCGTATAGAAATTTTCTCAAATAAAATTTTTTTTCATGTAAATTTTTTATTTCTTAAGCAATTTATTTCACATGTGATGGTTATAACTCTTATGAATATATCAAAATGATGTAGTTTTAACATGTGAAATATTTTTTTGAGACACACTTGTATTGAGTACCATCTTGCAATATAGCATTATGTTGCATTAATTTAATAATAAAACATTTAACTTCAATATTTTATCAATCCATATAATATGTGACCTATGCCGGCAACATATTACTCATCGGTCAAATGAATTTCAAATGTGAAATTTTTTTCATATAACATGCCTTGCGCGACACCACTCCTCCGTACAGGTTTTGTGACACGTTTTCCGAAAGGTAGCCTTTTTTCATATAGAAATGTTCCCAAATAAAATTTTTTTTGCATGTAAACGTTTTATTTCCTAAGCAATTTATTTCACTTGTGATGATTATAGCTCTTATGAATATATCAAAATGATAAAGTTTTAACATGTGAAACATTTTTTTGAGACACACTTGTATTGATTACCATCATCCAATATAGCTTTATGTTGCATTAATTTATTAATAAAACATTTAACTTCAATATTTTATCAATCCATATAATATGTGACATATGCCGGCAAAATATTAATCAACGGTCATATGAATTTCAAATGTGAAATTTTTTTCATATAACATGCCTTGCGCGACACCACTCACCTGTAGATGTTTTGTGACACGTTTTCCGAAAAGGTAGACTTTTTTCATATGAAACTTTTTCTCAAATAAAATTTTTTTTCATGCAAATTTTTTATTTCTTAAGCAATTTATTTCACATGTGATGGTTATAACTCTTATGAATATATCAAAATGATGTAGTTTTAACATGTGAAATATTTTTTTGAGACACACTTGTATTCAAGTACTCATCTTGCAATATAGCATTTTTTTGCATTAATTTAATAATAAAACATTTAACTTCAATATTTTATCAATCCATATAATATGTGACCTATGCCGGCAACATATTACTCATAGGTCATATGAATTTCAAATGTGAA
Source organism: Drosophila ustulata (assembly GCA_035047365.1). NCBI lineage: Eukaryota > Metazoa > Arthropoda > Insecta > Diptera > Drosophilidae > Drosophila > Drosophila ustulata. The sequence continues at coordinate 111,360 of JAWNPT010000115.1, forward strand.
ATTTTTTTTATATAACATGCCTTGCGCGACACCACTCACCTGTAGATGTTTTGTGACACGTTTTCCGAAAGGTAGCCTTTTTTCGTATAGAAATTTTCTCAAATAAAAATTTTTTTGCATGTAAACTTTTTATTTCTTAAGCAATTTATTTCACATGTGATGGTAATAACTCTTATGAATATATCAAAATGATGTAGTTATAACATGTGAAATATTTTTTTGAGACACACTTGTATTGATTACCATCTTCCAATATAGCTTTATGTTGCTTTAATTTATTAATAAAACATTTAACTTCAATATTTTATCAATCCATATAATATGTGACCTATACCGGCAACATATTACTCATCGGTCATGTGAATTTCAAATGTGAAATTTTTTTCATATAACATGCTTTGCGCGACACTACTCACCTATAGATGTTTTGTGACACGTTTTCCGAAAGGTAGCCTTTTTTCATATAGAAATTTTCCCAAATAAAAATTTTTTTGCATGTAAACTTTTTATTTCTTAAGCAATTTATTTCACATGTGAAATTTATAACTCTTGTGAATATATCAAAATGATGTAGTTTTAACATGTGAAATATTTTTTTTGAGACACAATTGTATTGAGAACCATCTTGCAATATAGCATTTTTTTGCATTAATTTAATAATAAAACATTTAACTTCAATATTTTATCAATCCATATAATATGTGACCTATGCCGGCAACATATTACTCATCAGTCATATGAATTTCAAATGTGAAATTTTTTTCATATAACATGCCTTGCGCGACACCACTCACCTGTAGATGTTTTGTGACACGTTTTCCGAAAGGTGACATTTTTTCATATGAAACTTTTTCTCAAAGGAAATTTTTTTCATATGCAAAATTTGCATGACTTTAATAAATTTTATGATATTCAATATGAATAATTTTGTTCTTAAATTTTGTGTCAATAAGAGAAAAATTACTATATTTGACACACACAACTTCACTGTCATATGAGTTTCACATGTTAAAATTTTTTCATATTACGTTGCTTGCGCGACACTACTTCCCTACAAAGATTTTGTGACACGTTTTCCGAAAGGTAGTCTTTTTTCATATAGAAATTTTCTTAAATAAAATTTTTTTTCATGTAAATTTTTTATTTCTTAAGCAATTTATTTCACATGTGATGGTTATAACTCTTATGAATATATCAAAATGATGTAGTTTTAACATGTGAAATATTTTTTTTGAGACACACTTGTATTGAGTACCATCTTGCAACATATGCATTATGTTGCATTAATTTAATAATAAAACATTTAACTTCAATATTTTATCAATCCATATAATATGTGACCTATGCCGGCAACATATTACTCTACGGTCAAATGAATTTCATATGTGAAATTTTTTTCATAAAACATGCCTTGCGCGACACCACTCCTCCGTACAGGTTTTGAGACACGTTTTCCAAAAGGTAGCCTTTTTTCATATAGAAATGTTCCCAAATAAAATTTTTTTTGCATGTAGACTTTTTATTTCCTAAGCAATTTATTTCACTTGTGATAATTATAGCTCTTATGAATATATCAAAATGATAAAGTTTTAACATGTGAAACATTTTTTGAGACACACTTGTATTGATTACCATCATCCAATATAGCTTTATGTTGCATTAATTTATTAATAAAACATTTAACTTCAATATTTTATCAATTCATATAATATGTGACATTTGCTGGCAAAATATAAATCCACGGTCATATGAATTTCATATGTAAAATTTTTTTCATATAACATGCCTTGCGCGACACCACTCACCTGTAGATGTTTTGTGACACGTTTTCCGAAAGGTGACTTTTTTCATATGAAACTTTTTCTCAAATAAATTTTTTTTTCATGCAAATTTTTTATTTCTTAAGCAATTTATTTCACATGTGATGGTTATAACTCTTATGAATATATCAAAATGATGTAGTTTTAACATGTGAAATATTTTTTTTGAGACACACTTGTAATATATAATTTTTTTTTGCATTTATTTAATAATAAAACATTTAACTTAAATATTTTATCAATCCATATAATATGTGACCTATGCCGGCAACATATTACTCATAGGTCATATGAATTTCAAATGTGAAATTTTTTTATATAACATGCCTTGCGCGACACCACTCACCTGTAGATGTTTTGTGACACGTTTTCCGAAAGGTAGCCTTTTTCATATAGAAATTCTCCCAAATAAAAATTTTTTTGCATGTAAACTTTTTATTTCTTATCAATTTATTTCACATGTGATGGTTATAACTCTTATAAATATATCAAAATGATGTAGTTTTAACATGTGAAATATTTTTTTTTGAGACACAATTATATTGAGTACCATCTTGCAATATAGCATTTTTTTGCACTAATTTAATAATAAAACAATTAACTTCAATATTTTATCAATGCATATAATATGTGACCTATGCCGGCAACATATTACGCATCGGTCATGTGAATTTCAAATGTGAAATTTTTTTCATATAACATGCCTTGAGCGACACTACTCACCTATAGAGGTTTTGTGACACGTTTTCCGAAAGGTAGCCTTTTTTCGTATAGAAATTTTCTTAAATAAAAATTTTTTGCATGTAAATTTTTAATTTCTTAAGCAATTTATTTCACATGTGATGGTTATAACTCTTATGAATATATCAAAATGATGTAGTTATAACATGTGAAATATTTTATTTGAGACACACTTGTATTGATTACCATCTTCCAATATAGCTTTATGTTGCTTTAATTTATTAATAAAACATTTAACTTCAATATTTTATCAATCCATATAATATGTGACCTATGCCGGCAACATATTACTCATCGGTCATGTGAATTTCAAATGTGAAATTTTTTTCATATAACATGCCTTGCGCGACACTACTCACCTATAGATGTTTTGTGACACGTTTTCCGAAAGGTAGCCTTTTTTCATATAGAAATTTTCCCAAATAAAAATTTTTTTGCATGTAAACTTTTTATTTCTTAAGCAATTTATTTCACATGTGAAATTTATAACTCTTAGTGAATATATCAAAATGATGTAGTTTTAACATGTGAAATATTTTTTTTTGAGACACAATTGTATTGAGAACCATCTTGCAATATAGCATTTTTTTGCATTAATTTAATAATAAAACATTTAACTTCAATATTTTATCAATCCATATAATATGTGACCTATGCCGGCAACATATTACTCATCGGTCATATGAATTTCAAATGTGAAATTTTTTTTATATAACATGCCTTGCGCGACACCACTCACCTGTAGATGTTTTGTGACACGTTTTCCGAAAGGTGACATTTTTTTCATATGAAACTTTTTCTCAAAGGAAATTTTTTTCATATGCAAAATTTGCATGACTTTAATAAATTTTATGATATTCAATATGAATAAGTTTGTTCTTAAATTTTGTGTCAATAAGAGAAAAATTACTATATTTGACACACACAACTTCACTGTCATATGAGTTTCACATGTTAAAATTTTTTCATATTACGTTGCTTGCGCGACACTACTTCCCTACAAAGATTTTGTGACACGTTTTCCGAAAGGTAGTCTTTTTTCATATAGAAATTTTCTTAAATAAAATTTTTTTTATGTAAATTTTTTATTTCTTAAGCAATTTATTTCACATGTGATGGTTATAACTCTTATGAATATATCAAAATGATGTAGTTTTAACATGTGAAATATTTTTTTGAGACACACTTGTATTGAGTACCATCTATGCAATATTGCATTATGTTGCATTAGTTTAATAATAAAATATTTAACTTCAATATTTTATCAATCCATATAATATGTGACCTATGCCGGCGACATATTACTCTACGGTCATATAAATTTCGTATGTGAAATTTTTTTCATAAAACATGCCTTGCGCGACACCACTCCTCCGTAGAGGTTTCGAGACACGTTTTCCAAAAGAGTAGCCTTTTTTCATATAGAAATGTTCCCAAATAAAATTTTTTTGCATGTAAACTTTTTATTTCTTAAGCAATTTATTTCACATGTGATATGTTATAACTCTTATGAATATATCAAAATGATAAAGTTTTAACATGTGAAACATTTTTTTGAGACACACTTGTATTGATTACCATCTTCCAATATAGCTTTATGTTGCATTAATTTATTAATAAAACATTTAACTTCAATATTTTATCAATCCATATAATATGTGACCTATGCCGGCAACATATTACTCTACGGTCATTTGAATTTCAAATGTGAAATTTTTTCATATAACATGCCTTGCGCGACACCACTCACCTGTAGATGTTTTGTGACACGTTTTCCGAAAGGTGACTTTTTTCATATGAAACTTTTTCTCAAATAAATTTTTTTTTCATGTAAATTTTTTATTTCTTAAGCAATTTATTTCACATGTGATGGTTATAACTCTTATGAATATATCAAAATGATGTAGTTTTAACATGTGAAATATTTTTTTTGAGACACACTTGTATTGAGTACCATCTTGCAATATAGCTTTATATTGCATTAATTTAATAATAAAACATTTAACTTCAATATTTTATCAATCCATATAATATGTGACCTATGCCGGCAACATATTACTCATCGGTCATATGAATTTCAAATGTGAAATTTTTTTCATTTAACATGCCTTGCGCGACACCACTCACCTGTAGATGTTTTGTGACACGTTTTCCGAAAAGTAGACTTTTTTGATATGAAACTTTTTCTCAAATGACATTTTTTTCACATGTTTATTTTATATTTCATAAGCAAATTATTTCACATGTGAAATTTATAGCTCTTATGAATATATCAAAATGATATAGTTTTAACATGTGAAACATTTTTTTTTGAGACACACTTGTATTGATTACCATCTTCCAATATAGCTTTATGTTGCATTAATTTATTAATAAAACATTTATCTTCAATATTTTATCAATCCATATGATATGTGACCTATGCCGGCAACATATTACTCATAGGTCATATGAATTTCAAATGTGAAATTTTTTTTATATAACATGCCTTGCGCGACACCACTCACCTGTAGATGTTTTGTGACACGTTTTCCGAAAGGAAATTTATTTCACATGTTAAATTTATAACTCTAGTGAATATATCAAAATGATGTAGTTTTAACATGTGAAATATTTTTTTTTGAGACACAATTGTATTGAGTACCATCTTGCAATATAGCATTTTTTTGCATTAATTTAATAATAAAACATTTAACTTCAATATTTTATCAATCCATATAATATGTGACCTATGCCGGCAACATATTACTCATCGGTCATGTGAATTTAAAATGTGAAATTTGTAGATGTTTTATGACACGTTTTCCGAAAGGTGACATTTTTTCATATGAAACTTTTTCTCAAAGGAAATTTTTTTCATGTGCAAAATTTGCATGACTTTAATAAATTTTATGATATTCAATATGAATAATTTTGTTCTTAAATTTTGTGTCAATAAGACAAAAATTACTATATTTGACACACACAACTTCACTGTCATATGATTTTTACATGTTAAAATTTTTTTATATTAGGTTGCTTGCGCGACACTACTTCCCTACAAAGATTTTGTGACACGTTTTCCGAAAGGTAGTCTTTTTTCATATAGAAATTTTCTTAAATAAAATTTTTTTCATGTAAATTTTTTATTTCTTAAGCAATTTATTTCACATGTGATGGTTATAACTCTTATGAATATATCAAAATGATGTAGTTTTAACATGTGAAACATTTTTTTGAGACACACTTGTATTGACTACCATCTTGCAATATTGCATTATGTTGCATTAATTTAATAATAAAACATTTAACTTCAATATTTTATCAATCCATATAATATGTGACCTATGCCGGCAACATATTACTCATACGGTCATATGAATTTCATATGTGAAATTTTTTTCATAAAACATGCCTTGCGCGACACCACTCCTCCGTACAGGTTTCGAGACACGTTTTCCAAAAGGTAGCGTTTTTTCATATAGAAATGTTCCCAAATAAAAGTTTTTTGCATGTAAACTTTTTATTTCTTAAGCAATTTATTTCACATGTGATAATTATAGCTCTTATGAATATATCAAAATGATAAAGTTTTAACATGTGAAACATTTTTTTGAGACACACTTGTATTGATTACCATCATCCAATATAGCTTTATGTTGCACTAATTTATTAATAAAACATTTAACTTCAATATTTTATCAATCCATATAATATGTGACCTATGCCGGCAACATATTACTCATCGGTCACATGAATTTCAAATGTGAAATTTTTTTCATATAACATGCCTTGCGCGACACCACTCACCTGTAGATGTTTTGTGACACGTTTTCCGAAAGGTGACTTTTTTTCATATGAAACTTTTTCTCAAATAAATTTTTTTTCATGTAAATTTTTTATTTCTTAAGCAATTTATTTCACATGTGATGGTTATAACTCTTATGAATATATCAAAATGATGTAGTTTTAACATGTGAAATATTTTTTTTGAGACACACTTGTATTGAGTACCATCTTGCAATATAGCATTATGTTGCATTAATTTAATAATAAAACATTTAACTTCAATATTTTATCAATCCATATAATATGTGACCTATGCCGGCAATATATTTCTCCACGGTCATATGAATTTCATATGATTAATTTTTTTCATAAAACATGCCTTTCGCGACGCCATTCCCCTATAGAGGTTTTTTGACACGTTTTCCGAAAGGTAGCCTTTTTTCATATAGAAATTTTCCCAAATAAAAATTTTTTTTGCATGTAAACTTTTTATTTCTTAAGCAATTTATTTCACATGTGATGGTTATAACTCTTATGAATATATCAAAATGATATAGTTTTAACATGTGAAACATTTTTTTGAGACACACTTGTATTGAGTACCATCTTGCAATATATCATTTTTTGCATTAATTTAATAATAAAACATTTAACTTCAATATTTTATCAATTCATATAATATGTGACCTATGCCGGCAACATATTACTCATCGGTCATATGAATTTCAAATGTGAAATTTTTATCATATAACATGCCTTGCGGGACATCACTCACCTGTAGATGTTTTATGACACGTTTTCCGAAAGGTGACATTTTTTCATATGAAACTTTTTCTCAAAGGAAATTTTTTCATATCCAAAATTTGCATGACTTCAATAAATTTTATGATATTCAATATGAATAATTTTGTTTTTAAATTTTGTGTCAATTAGAGAAAAATTACTATATTTGACACACACAACTTCACAGTCATATGAGTTTCACATGTTAAAATTTTTTCATATTACGTTGCTTGCGCGACACTACTTCCCTACAAAGGTTTTGTGACACGTTTTCCGAAAGGTAGTCTTTTTTCATATAGAAATTTTCTTAAATAAAATTTTTTTTCATGTAAATTTTTTATTTCTTAAGCAATTTATTTCACATGTGATGGTTATAACTCTTATGAATATATCAAAATGATGTAGTTTTAACATGTGAAATATTTTTTTTGAGACACACTTGTATTGATTACCATCTTGCAATATTGCATTATGTTGCATTAATTTAATAATAAAACATTTAACTTCAATATTTTATCAATCCATATAATATGTGACCTATGCCGGCAACATATTACTCTACGGTCATATGAATTTCATATGTGAAATTTTTTTCATAAAACATGCCTTGCGCGACACCACTCCTCCGTATAGGTTTCGAGACACGTTTTCCAAAAGGTAGCCTTTTTTCATATAGAAATGTTCCCAAATAAAATTTTTTTTGCATGTAAACTTTTTATTTCTTAAGCAATTTATTTCACTTGTGATAATTATAGCTCTTATGAATATATATAAATGATAAAGTTTTAACATGTGAAACATTTTTTTGAGACACACTTGTATTGATTACCATTATCCAATATAGCTTCATGTTGCATTAATTTATTAATAAAACATTTAACTTCAATATTTTATCAATCCATATAATATGTGACCTATGCCGGCAACATATTACTCATCGGTTACATGAATTTCAAATGTGAAATTTTTTTCATATAACATACCTTGCGCGACACTACTCACCTGTAGATGTTTTGTGACACGTTTTCCGAAAGGTGACATTTTTTCATATGAAACTTTTTCTCCAATACATTTTTTTCATATAAACTTTTTATTTCTTAAGCAATTTATTTCATATGTGATAATTATAGCTCTTATGAATATATCAAAATGATACATTCTCAAATACATTTTTTTCATATAAACTTTTTATTTCTTAAGCAATTTATTTCATATGTGATAATTATAGCTCTTATGAATATATCAAAATGATATAGTTTGAACATGTGAAACATTTTTGTTGAGACACACTTGTATTGATTACCATCTTCCAATATAGCTTTATGTTGCATTAGTTTATTAATAAAACATTTAACTTCAATATTTTATCAATCCATATAATATGTGACCTATGCCGGCAACATATTACTCATAGGTCATGTGAATTTCAAATGTGAAATTTTTTTCATATAACATGCCTTGCGCAACACCACTCACCTGTAGATGTTTTGTGACACGTTTTCCGAAAGGTAGCCTTTTTTCATATAGAAATTCTCCCAAATAAAAATTTTTTTGCATGTAAACTTTTTATTTCTTAAGCAATTTATTTCACATGTGAAATTTATAACTCTTATGAATATATCAAAATGATGTAGTTTTAACATGTGAAATATTTTTTTTTGAGACACAATTGTATTGAGTACCATCTTGCAATATAGCATTTTTTTGCATTAATTTAATAATAAAACATTTAACTTCAATATTTTATCAATCCATATAATATGTGACCTATGCCGGCAACATATTACTCATCGGTCATATGAATTTCAAATGTGAAATTTTTTTCATATAACATGCCTTGCGCGACACCACTCACCTGTAGATGTTTTGTGACACGTTTTCCGAAAGGTGACATTTTTTCATATGAAACTTTTTATCAAAGGAAATTTTTTTTCATATGCAAAATTTGCATGACTTTAATAAATTTTATGATATTCAATATGAATAATTTTGTTCTTAAATGTTGTGTCAATAAGAGAAAAATTACTATATTTGACACACACAACTTCACAGTCATATGAGTTTCACATGTTAAAATTTTTTCATATTACGTTGCTTGCGCGACACTACTTCCCTACAAAGATTTTGTGACACGTTTTCCGAAAGGTAGTCTTTTTTCATATAGAAATTTTCTTAAATAAAATTTTTTTTCATGTAAATTTTTTATTTCTTAAGCAATTTATTTCACATGTGATGGTTATAACTCTTATGAATATATCAAAATGATGTAGTTTTAACATGTGAAATATTTTTTTTGAGACACACTTGTATTGAGTACCATCTTGCAATATTGCATTATGTTGCATTAATTTAATAATAAAACATTTAACTTCAATATTTTATCAATCCATATAATATGTGACCTATGCCGGCAACATATTATTCTACGGTCATATGAATTTCATATGTGAAATTTTTTTCATAAAACATGCCTTGCGCGACACCACTCCTCCGTACAGGTTTCGAGACACGTTTTCCGAAAGGTAGCCTTTTTTCATATAGAAATTTTCTCAAATAAAAATTTTTTTTGTATGTAAACTTTTTATTTCTTAAGCAATTTATTTCACATGTGATAATTATAGCTCTTATGAATATATCAAAATGATATAGTTTGAACATGTGAAACATTTTTTTTGAGACACACTTGTATTGATTACCATCTTCCAATATAGCTTTATGTTGCATTAATTTATTAATAAAACATTTAACTTCAATATTTTATCAATCCATATAATATGTGACCTATGCCGGCAACATATTACTCATCGGTCATGTGAATTTCAAATGTGAAATTTTTTTCATATAACATGCCTTGCGCGACACCACTCACCTGTAGATGTTTTGTGACACGTTTTCCGAAAGGTGACTTTTTTTCATATGAAACTTTTTCTCAAATAAATTTTTTTTTCATGTAAATTTTTTATTTCTTAAGCAATTTATTTCACATGTGATGGTTATAACTCTTATGAATATATCAAAATGATGTAGTTTTAACATGTGAAATATTTTTTTTGAGACACACTTGTATTGAGTACCATCTTGCAATATAGCTTTATATTGCATTAATTTAATAATAAAACATTTAACTTCAATATTTTATCAATCCATATAATATGTGACCTATGCCGGCAACATATTACTCATCGGTCATATGAATTTCAAATGTGAAATTTTTTTCATATAACATGCCTTGCGCGACACCACTCACCTGTAGATGTTTTGTGACACGTTTTCCGAAAGGTAGACTTTTTTCATATGAAACTTTTTCTCAAATAACATTTTTTTCACATGTAAATTTTTTATTTCTTAAGCAATTTATTTCACATGTGATATTTATAACTCTTGTGAATATATCAAAATGATATAGTTTTAACATGTGAAACATTTTTTTGAGACACACTTGTATTGATTACCATCTTCCAATATAGCTTTATGTTGCATTAATTTATTAATAAAACATTTAACTTCAATATTTTATCAATCCATATAATATGTGACCTATGCCGGCAACATATTACTCATAGGTCATATGAATTTCAAATGTGAAATTTTTTTATATAACATGCCTTGCGCGACACCACTCACCTGTAGATGTTTTGTGACACGTTTTCCGAAAGGTAGACTTTTTTTTCATATAGAAACTTTTTCTCAAATAAAATTTTTTTTTTCATGTAAATTTTTTATTTCTTAAGCAATTTATTTCACATGTGAAATTTATAACTCTTATGAATATATCAAAATGATGTAGTTTTAACATGTGAAATATTTTTTTTGAGACACACTTGTATTGAGTACCATCTTGCAATATAGCATTTTTTTGCATTAATTTAATAATAAAACATTTAACTTCAATATTTTATCAATCCATATAATATGTGACCTATGCCGGCAACATATTACTCATCGGTCATATGAATTTCAAATGTGAAATTTTTTTCATATAACATGCCTTGCGCGACACCACTCACCTGTAGATGTTTTGTGACACGTTTTCCGAAAGGTGACATTTTTTCATATGAAACTTTTTCTCAAAGGAAATTTTTTTCATGTGCAAAATTTGCATGACTTTAATAAATTTTATGATATTCAATATGAATAATTTTGTTCTTAAATTTTGTGTCAATAAGACAAAAATTACTATATTTGACACACACAACTTCACTGTCATATGATTTTTACATGTTAAAATTTTTTTATATTAGGTTGCTTGCGCGACACTACTTCCCTACAAAGGTTTTGTGACACGTTTTCCGAAAGGTAGTCTTTTTTCATATAGAAATTTTCTTAAATAAATTTTTTTCATGTAAATTTTTTATTTCTTAAGCAATTTATTTCACATGTGATGGTTATAACTCTTATGAATATATCAAAATGATGTAGTTTTAACATGTGAAATATTTTTTTTGAGACACACTTGTATTGACTACCATCTTGCAATATTGCATTATGTTGCATTAATTTAATAATAAAACATTTAACTTCAATATTTTATCAATCCATATAATATGTGACCTATGCGGGCAACATATTACTCATCGGTCATATGAATTTCATATGTGAAATTTTTTTCATAAAACATGCCTTGCGCGACACCACTCCTCCGTACAGGTTTCGAGACACGTTTTCCAAAAAGGTAGCGTTTTTTCATATAGAAATGTTTCCCAAATAAAAGTTTTTTGCATGTAAACTTTTTATTTCTTAAGCAATTTATTTCACATGTGATAATTATAGCTCTTATGAATATATCAAAATGATAAAGTTTTAACATGTGAAACATTTTTTTTGAGACACACTTGTATTGATTACCATCATCCAATATAGCTTTATGTTGCACTAATTTATTAATAAAACATTTAACTTCAATATTTTATCAATCCATATAATATGTGACCTATGCCGGCAACATATTACTCATCGGTCACATGAATTTCAAATGTGAAATTTTTTTCATATAACATGCCTTGCGCGACACCACTCACCTGTAGATGTTTTGTGACACGTTTTCCGAAAGGTGACTTTTTTTCATATGAAACTTTTTCTCAAATAAATTTTTTTTTCATGTAAATTTTTTATTTCTTAAGCAATTTATTTCACATGTGATGGTTATAACTCTTATGAATATATCAAAATGATGTAGTTTTAACATGTGAAATATTTTTTTGAGACACACTTGTATTGAGTACCATCTTGCAATATAGCATTATGTTGCATTAATTTAATAATAAAACATTTAACTTCAATATTTTATCAATCCATATAATATGTGAACTATGCCGGCAATATATTTCTCCACGGTCATATGAATTTCATATGAGTAATTTTTTTCATAAAACATGCCTTTCGCGACGCCATTCCCCTATAGAGGTTTTGTGACACGTTTTCCGAAAGGTAGCCTTTTTTCATATAGAAATTTTCCCAAATAAAAATTTTTTTGCATGTAAACTTTTTATTTCATAAGCAATTTATTTCACATGTGATGGTTATAACTCTTATGAATATATCAAAATGATATAGTTTTAACATGTGAAATATTTTTTTGAGACACACTTGTATTGAGTACCATCTTGCAATATATCATTTTTTTGCATTAATTTAATAATAAAACATTTAACTTCAATATTTTATCAATTCATATAATATGTGACCTATGCCGCAACATATTACTCATCGGTCATATGAATTTCAAATGTGAAATTTTTTTCATATAACATGCCTTGCGGGACATCACTCACCTGTAGATGTTTTATGACACGTTTTCCGAAAGGTGACATTTTTCATATGAAACTTTTTCTCAAAGGAAATTTTTTTCATATCCAAAATTTGCATGACTTCAATAAATTTTATGATATTCAATATGAATAATTTTGTTTTTAAATTTTGTGTCAATAAGAGAAAAATTACTATATTTGACACACACAACTTCACAGTCATATGAGTTTCACATGTTAAAATTTTTTCATATTACGTTGCTTGCGCGACACTACTTCCCTACAAAGGTTTTGTGACACGTTTTCCGAAAGGTAGTCTTTTTTCATATAGAAATTTTCTTAAATAAAATTTTTTTTTCATGTAAATTTTTTATTTCTTAAGCAATTTATTTCACATGTGATGGTTATAACTCTTATGAATATATCAAAATGATGTAGTTTTAACATGTGAAATATTTTTTTTGAGACACACTTGTATTGATTACCATCTTGCAATATTGCATTATGTTGCATTAATTTAATAATAAAACATTTAACTTCAATATTTTATCAATCCATATAATATGTGACCTATGCCGGCAACATATTACTCTACGGTCATATGAATTTCATATGTGAAATTTTTTTCATAAAACATGCCTTGCGCGACACCACTCCTCCGTATAGGTTTCGAGACACGTTTTCCAAAAGGTAGCCTTTTTTCATATAGAAATGTTCCCAAATAAAATTTTTTTTGCATGTAAACTTTTTATTTCTTAAGCAATTTATTTCACTTGTGATAATTATAGCTCTTATGAATATATATAAATGATAAAGTTTTAACATGTGAAACATTTTTTTGAGACACACTTGTATTGATTACCATTATCCAATATAGCTTCATGTTGCATTAATTTATTAATAAAACATTTAACTTCAATATTTTATCAATCCATATAATATGTGACCTATGCCGCCAACATATTACTCATCGGTTACATGAATTTCAAATGTGAAATTTTTTTCATATAACATGCCTTGCGCGACACTACTCACCTGTAGATGTTTTGTGACACGTTTTCCGAAAGGTGACATTTTTTCATATGAAACTTTTTCTCAAATACATTTTTTTTTTCATATAAACTTTTTATTTCTTAAGCAATTTATTTCATATGTGATAATTATAGCTCTTATGAATATATCAAAATGATACATTCTCAAATACATTTTTTTTTTCATATAAACTTTTTATTTCTTAAGCAATTTATTTCATATGTGATAATTATAGCTCGTATGAATATATCAAAATGATATAGTTTGAACATGTGAAACATTTTTGTTGAGACACACTTGTATTGATTACCATCTTCCAATATAGCTTTATGTTGCATTAGTTTATTAATAAAACATTTAACTTCAATATTTTATCAATCCATATAATATGTGACCTATGCCGGCAACATATTACTCATAGGTCATGTGAATTTCAAATGTGAAAATTTTTTCATATAACATGCCTTGCGCGACAATACTCACCTGTAGATGTTTTGTGACACGTTTTCCGAAAGGTAGCCTTTATCATATAGAAATTCTTCAAATAAAAATTTTTTTGCATGTAAACTTTTTATTTCTTAAGCAATTTATTTCACATGTGAAATTTATAACTCTTGTGAATATATCAAAATGATGTAGTTTTAACATGTGAAATATTTTTTTTTGAGACACAATTGTATTGAGTACCATCTTGCAATATAGCATTTTTTTGCATTAATTTAATAATAAAACATTTAAGTTCAATATTTTATCAATCCATATAATATGTGACCTATGCCGGCAACATATTACTCATCGGTCATATGAATTTCAAATGTGAAATTTTTTTCATATAACATGCCTTGCGCGACACCACTCACCTGTAGATGTTTTGTGACACGTTTTCCGAAAGGTGACATTTTTTTTCATATGAAACTTTTTATCAAAGGAAATTTTTTTCATATGCAAAATTTGCATGACTTTAATAAATTTTATGATATTCAATATGAATAATTTTGTTCTTAAATGTTGTGTCAATAAGAGAAAAATTACTATATTTGACACACACAACTTCACAGTCATATGAGTTTCACATGTTAAAATTTTTTCATATTACGTTGCTTGCGCGACACTACTTCCCTACAAAGATTTTGTGACACGTTTTCCGAAAGGTAGTCTTTTTTCATATAGAAATTTTCTTAAATAAAATTTTTTTTTCATGTAAATTTTTTATTTCTTAAGCAATTTATTTCACATGTGATGGTTATAACTCTTATGAATATATCAAAATGATGTAGTTTTAACATGTGAAATATTTTTTTTGAGACACACTTGTATTGACTACCATCTTGCAATATTGCATTATGTTGCATTAATTTAATAATAAAACATTTAACTTCAATATTTTATCAATCCATATAATATGTGACCTATGCCGGCAACATATTATTCTACGGTCATATGAATTTCATATGTGAAATTTTTTTTCATAAAACATGCCTTGCGCGACACCACTCCTCCGTACAGGTTTCGAGACACGTTTTCCGAAAGGTAGCCTTTTTTCATATAGAAATTTTCTCAAATAAAAATTTTTTTTGTATGTAAACTTTTTATTTCTTAAGCAATTTATTTCACATGTGATAATTATAGCTCTTATGAATATATCAAAATGATATAGTTTGAACATGTGAAACATTTTTTTTGAGACACACTTGTATTGATTACCATCTTCCAATATAGCTTTATGTTGCATTAATTTATTAATAAAACATTTAACTTCAATATTTTATCAATCCATATAATATGTGACCTATGCCGGCAACATATTACTCATCGGTCATATGAATTTCAAATGTGAAATTTTTTTCATATAACATGCCTTGCGGGACACCACTCACCTGTAGATGTTTTGTGACACGTTTTCCGAAAGGTGACATTTTTTCATATGAAACTTTTTCTCAAAGGAAATTTTTTTCATATGCAAAATTTGCATGACTTCAATAAATTTTATGATATTCAATATGAATAATTTTGTTTTTAAATTTTGTGTCAATAAGAGAAAAATTACTATATTTGACACACACAACTTCACAGTCATATGAGTTTCACATGTTAAAATTTTTTCATATTACGTTGCTTGCGCGACACTACTTCCCTACAAAGGTTTTGTGACACGTTTTCCGAAAGGTAGTCTTTTTTCATATAGAAATTTTCTTAAATAAAATTTTTTTTCATGTAAATTTTTTATTTCTTAAGCAATTTATTTCACATGTGATGGTTATAACTCTTATGAATATATCAAAATGATGTAGTTTTAACATGTGAAATATTTTTTTTGAGACACACTTGTATTGAGTACCATCTTGCAATATTGCATTATGTTGCATTAATTTAATAATAAAACATTTAACTTCAATATTTTATCAATCCATATAATATGTGACCTATGCCGGCAACATATTACTCTACGGTCATATGAATTTCATATGTGAAATTTTTTCATAAAACATGCCTTGCGCGACACCACTCCTCCGTACAGGTTTCGAGACACGTTTTCCGAAAGGTAGCCTTTTTTCATATAGAAATTTTCCCAAATAAAATTTTTTTTGCATGTAAACTTTTTATTTCTTAAGCAATTTATTTCACATGTGATAATTATAGCTCTTATGAATATATCAAAATGATAAAGTTTTAACATGTGAAACATTTTTTTTGAGACACACTTGTATTGATTACCATCTACCAATATAGCTTTATGTTGCATTAATTTATTAATAAAACATTTAACTTCAATATTTTATCAATCCATATAATATGTGACCTATGCCGGCAACATATTACTCATCGGTCATATGAATTTCAAATGTGAAATTTTTTTCATATAACATGCCTTGCGCGACACCACTCACCTGTAGATGTTTTGTGACACGTTTTCCGAAAGGTGACATTTTTTCATATGAAACTTTTTCTCAAATAAATTTTTTTTTCATGTAAACTTTTTATTTCTTAAGCAATTTATTTCACATGTGATAATTATAGCTCTTATGAATATATCAAAATGATATAGTTTTAACATGTGAAACATTTTTTTTGAGACACACTTGTATTGAGTACCATCTTGCAATATAGCATTTTTTTGCATTAATTTAATAATAAAACATTTAACTTCAATATTTTATCAATCCATATAATATGTGACCTATGCCGGCAACATATTACTCATCGGTCATATGAATTTCAAATGTGAAATTTTTTTCATATAACATGCCTTGCGCGACACCACTCACCTGTAGATGTTTTGTGACACGTTTTCCGAAAGGTGACATTTTTTCATATGAAACTTTTTATCAAAGGAAATTTTTTTCATATGCAAAATTTGCATGACTTTAATAAATTTTATGATATTCAATATGAATAATTTTGTTCTTAAATGTTGTGTCAATAAGAGAAAAATTACTATATTTGACACACACAACTTCACAGTCATATGAGTTTCACATGTTAAAATTTTTTCATATTACGTTGCTTGCGCGACACTACTTCCCTACAAAGATTTTGTGACACGTTTTCCGAAAGGTAGTCTTTTTTCATATAGAAATTTTCTTAAATAAAATTTTTTTTCATGTAAATTTTTTATTTCTTAAGCAATTTATTTCACATGTGATGGTTATAACTCTTATGAATATATCAAAATGATGTAGTTTTAACATGTGAAATATTTTTTTTGAGACACACTTGTATTGAGTACCATCTTGCAATATTGCATTATGTTGCATTAATTTAATAATAAAACATTTAACTTCAATATTTTATCAATCCATATAATATGTGACCTATGCCGGCAACATATTACTCTACGGTCATATGAATTTCATATGTGAAATTTTTTTCATAAAACATGCCTTGCGCGACACCACTCCTCCGTAGAGGTTTCGAGACACGTTTTCCGAAAGGTAGCCTTTTTTCATATAGAAATTTTCTCAAATAAAAATTTTTTTGTATGTAAACTTTTTATTTCTTAAGCAATTTATTTCACATGTGATAATTATATCTCTTATGAATATATCAAAATGATATAGTTTGAACATGTGAAACATTTTTTTTGAGACACACTTGTATTGATTACCATCTTCCAATATAGCTTTATGTTGCATTAATTTATTAATAAAACATTTAACTTCAATATTTTATCAATTCATATAATATGTGACCTATGCCGGCAACATATTACTCATCGGTCATATGAATTTCAAATGTGAAATTTTTTTCATATAACATGCCTTGCGGGACATCACTCACCTGTAGATGTTTTATGACACGTTTTCCGAAATGTGACATTTTTTCATATGAAACTTTTCTCAAATGGAAATTTTTTTCATATGCAAAATTTGCATGACTTCAATAAATTTTATGATATTCAATATGAATAATTTTGTTTTTAAATTTTGTGTCAATAAGAGAAAAATTACTATATTTGACACACACAACTTCACAGTCATATGAGTTTCACATGCTAAAATTTTTTCATATTACGTTGCTTGCGCGACACTACTTCCCTACAAAGGTTTTGTGACACGTTTTCCGAAAGGTAGTCTTTTTTCATATAGAAATTTTCTCAAATAAAATTTTTTTTCATGTAAATTTTTTATTTCTTAAGCAATTTATTTCACATGTGATAGTTATAACTCTTATGAATATATCAAAATGATGTAGTTTTAACATGTGAAATATTTTTTTTTGAGACACACTTGTATTGATTACCATCTTGCAATATAGCTTTATGTTGCATTAATTTAATAATAAAACATTTAACTTCAATATTTTATCAATCCATATAATATGTGACCTATGCCGGCAACATATTACTCAACGGTCATATGAATTTCAAATGTGAAATTTTTTTCATATAACATGCCTTGCGCGACACCACTCCCCCGTAGAGGTTTCGAGACACGTTTTCCGAAAGGTAGCCTTTTTTCATATAGAAATTTTCCCAAATAAAATTTTTTTTGCATGTAAACTTTTTATTTCTTAAGCAATTTATTTCACTATGTGATAATTATAGCTCTTATGAATATATCAAAATGATATAGTTTTAACATGTGAAACATTTTTTTTGAGACACAATTGTATTGAGTACCATCTTGCAATATAGCATTTTTTTGCATTAATTTAATAATAAAACATTTAAGTTCAATATTTTATCAATCCATATAATATGTGACCTATGCCGGCAACATATTACTCATCGGTCATATGAATTTCAAATGTGAAATTTTTTTCATATAACATGCCTTGCGCGACACCACTCACCTGTAGATGTTTTGTGACACGTTTTCCGAAAGGTGACATTTTTTCATATGAAACTTTTTATCAAAGGAAATTTTTTTCATATGCAAAATTTGCATGACTTTAATAAATTTTATGATATTCAATATGAATAATTTTGTTCTTAAATGTTGTGTCAATAAGAGAAAAATTACTATATTTGACACACACAACTTCACAGTCATATGAGTTTCACATGTTAAAATTTTTTCATATTACGTTGCTTGCGCGACACTACTTCCCTACAAAGATTTTGTGACACGTTTTCCGAAAGGTAGTCTTTTTTCATATAGAAATTTTCTTAAATAAAATTTTTTTTCATGTTAATTTTTTATTTCTTAAGCAATTTATTTCACATGTGATGGTTATAACTCTTATGAATATATCAAAATGATGTAGTTTTAACATGTGAAATATTTTTTTTGAGACACACTTGTATTGAGTACCATCTTGCAATATTGCATTATGTTGCATTAATTTAATAATAAAACATTTAACTTCAATATTTTATCAATCCATATAATATGTGACCTATGCCGGCAACATATTATTCTACGGTCATATGAATTTCATATGTGAAATTTTTTTCATAAAACATGCCTTGCGCGACACCACTCCTCCGTACAGGTTTCGAGACACGTTTTCCGAAAGGTAGCCTTTTTTCATATAGAAATTTTCTCAAATAAAAATTTTTTTTGTATGTAAACTTTTTATTTCTTAAGCAATTTATTTCACATGTGATAATTATATCTCTTATGAATATATCAAAATGATATAGTTTGAACATGTGAAACATTTTTTTGAGACACACTTGTATTGATTACCATCTTCCAATATAGCTTTATGTTGCATTAATTTATTAATAAAACATTTAACTTCAATATTTTATCAATCCATATAATATGTGACCTATGCCGGCAACATATTACTCATCGGTCATATGAATTTCAAATGTGAAATTTTTTTCATATAACATGCCTTGCGCGACACCACTCACCTGTAGATGTTTTGTGACACGTTTTCCGAAAGGTGACATTTTTTCATATGAAACTTTTTATCAAAGGAAATTTTTTTCATATGCAAAATTTGCATGACTTTAATAAATTTTATGATATTCAATATGAATAATTTTGTTCTTAAATGTTGTGTCAATAAGAGAAAAATTACTATATTTGACACACACAACTTCACAGTCATATGAGTTTCACATGTTAAAATTTTTTCATATTACGTTGCTTGCGCGACACTACTTCCCTACAAAGATTTTGTGACACGTTTTCCGAAAGGTAGTCTTTTTTCATATAGAAATTTTCTTAAATAAAATTTTTTTTCATGTTAATTTTTTATTTATTAAGCAATTTATTTCACATGTGATGGTTATAACTCTTATGAATATATCAAAATGATGTAGTTTTAACATGTGAAATATTTTTTTTGAGACACACTTGTATTGAGTACCATCTTGCAATATTGCAATATGTTGCATTAATTTAATAATAAAACATTTAACTTCAATATTTTATCAATCCATATAATATGTGACCTATGCCGGCAACATATTATTCTACGGTCATATGAATTTCATATGTGAAATTTTTTTCATAAAACATGCCTTGCGCGACACCACTCCTCCGTACAGGTTTCGAGACACGTTTTCCGAAAGGTAGCCTTTTTTCATATAGAAATTTTCTCAAATAAAAATTTTTTTTGTATGTAAACTTTTTATTTCTTAAGCAATTTATTTCACATGTGATAATTATAGCTCTTATGAATATATCAAAATAATATAGTTTGAACATGTGAAACATTTTTTTTGAGACACACTTGTATTGATTACCATCTTCCAATATAGCTTTATGTTGCATTAATTTATTAATAAAACATTTAACTTCAATATTTTATCAATCCATATAATATGTGACCTATGCCGGGAACATATTACTCATCGGTCATGTGAATTTCAAATGTGAAAATTTTTTCATATAACATGCCTTGCGCGACACCACTCACCTGTAGATGTTTTGTGACACGTTTTCCGAAAGGTGAAATTTTTATACCCGCTACCCATAGGGTAGAAGGGTATTATAACTTAGTGCCAACAGAAAATGTATGTAACAGGCAGAAGGAGGCATCTCCGACCCCACAAAGTATATATATTCTTGATCAGTGTCAACAGCCGAGACGATATAGCCATGTCCGTCTGTCCGTCTGTCCGTCTGTCCGTCTGTCCGTCTGTCCGTCTGTATGAACACCTGGATCTCAGAGACTATAAGAGCTAGAGCTACCAATTTGGGGACAGTACTCCTATAGGTCCTACGCAGGTCAAGTTTATTTCAAAAGTTGGATGCCACGCCCCTTTCCGCCCCCAAAAGTCTGTAAAAGCCGTAATAATAGACCTAGAGCATTGAATTTTGGTATGCATAATAATAATTACATTTTCAATGATTCCTGTGAATTTGGTTGAGATCGAATGAAAAACAAGGAAGTTATTAAAGAATCAATTTTATATGCAAAATTCACTTGCAGCTGCCCGCGCTTTGTTTGTTTAGTTGACAGTGTGACCAAAACGGTGTTGTGATTTTTACCCGCTATTTTCAAATATATACAAAAGCTAATTTTAGTATATTTGGTATATTTTTTGTTAATATATCATTTAAATTTTTTGTTTTCTCTCGAAATGGGTTGCGGGTATCATACGGTCGAGCACTCTCGACTGTAGCTTTCTTACTGGTTTCATATGAAACTTTTTCTCAAATACATTTTTTTTTTCATATAAACTTTTCATTTCTTAAGCAATTTATTTCATATGTGATAATTATAGCTCTTATGAATATATCAAAATGATACATTCTCAAATACATTTTTTTTTTCATATAAACTTTTATTTCTTAAGCAATTTATTTCATATGTGATAATTATAGCTCTTATGAATATATCAAAATGATATAGTTTGAACATGTGAAACATTTTTTTTGAGACACACTTGTATTGATTACCATCTTCCAATATAGCTTTATGTTGCATTAATTTATTAATAAAACATTTAACTTCAATATTTTATCAATCCATATAATATGTGACCTATGCCGGCAACATATTACTCATCGGTCATGTGAATTTCAAATGTAAATTTTTTTCATATAACATGCCTTGCGCGACACTACTCACCTGTAGATGTTTTGTGACACGTTTTCCGAAAGGTAGCCTTTTTCATATAGAAATTCTCCCAAATAAAAATTTTTTTGCATGTAAACTTTTTATTTCTTAAGCAATTTATTTCACATGTGAAATTTATAACTCTTGTCAATATATCAAAATGATGTAGTTTTAACATGTGAAATATTTTTTTTTGAGACACAATTGTATTGAGTACCATCTTGCAATATAGCATTTTTTTGCATTAATTTAATAATAAAACATTTAACTTCAATATTTTATCAATCCATATAATATGTGACCTATGCCGGCAACATATTACTCATCGGTCATATGAATTTCAAATGTGAAATTTTTTTCATATAACATGCCTTGCGCGACTCCACTCCTCCATAGATGTTTTGTGACACGTTTTCCGAAAGGTGACATTTTTTCATATGAAACTTTATATCAAAGGAAATTTTTTTCATATGCAAAATTTGCATGACTTCAATAAATTTTATGATATTCAATATGAATAATTTTGTTCTTAAATGTTGTGTCAATAAGAGAAAAATTACTATATTTGACACACACAACTTTACAGTCATATTTCTTTGCTATCACTTTCATTTGTGTTACCTTTTACAAATTTAGTTTACACAAGTAATCGCTATTAGCTGTGTTTTCAGTGCTTAACTTTTGTCAAAATCAACAGTATACATTGTGAACTATTATTTAGTTCGCATTTTGTTTGATTTACATAAAATCGCAAAAACAAATTCTAAGGCATACAGTGTTTACTTATTGTTTTGTCACTGCGTTCAATTTGTTTTTGCTTTTCATACTCTTGCACTCTTGCACTTACTCTTTAGGTCTCTCAAGTTTTCTCTTGCGCGCATTAGTTGGTGTTGTTGGTGTTGGTTGCGCTCTATTTTTGCTCTCAGTTATTCCGTTTGCGGTTTTCTTGTTTCGGTCGTGCCCGCGCTTTTACAAGTAAAGCAACGTCAACAGATTTAACCCTAGGGTGCGTTTTTGTTGATTACGTTTTTCTTATTTAAAATTGTATATTTGGTATTTCAAATTACAACTTTTATTTTTATTTGCACACTAACCTTATTTTCTTTCAAATATACCTTTTTGTAAAAAATTTCTTTTTTGCTGTCTGTTTTTTTGTTTCAAATTTTCTTTTTTTTATCACCATGTTTGTCTGTTCAAATAAAAATTGCCAAGTTCGTGCAAACGTAAGAATGGGTTTTGTTTGCTGCTGGCTGTGCGACAATGTGTCGCACGAGAAATGCGGTGGCCTCAGTGGGCGCATTATTGACCTGATTGAGTCCAAATCAGGCTTGAAGTGGACTTGTGAATCATTCAGGGATGTCGAGAAAGACATTATGGGCTTTATGCGACAAACCAAGAAAGGCTTTGGAGATATTTTTGGACGGTTTAAAAAACTGTTTGAAGGTTTCTCAGCGCTGGATGATGAATTCAAAAATATGAAACTTTTGAATGAGTCACCTAAGCGTAAAAAGGCCAATCCGAGGTTGTCCATAAGCGCTAATGAACTTTCCCCACACCCAAATCATTTGTCTGCTCCGTCTGTTCCTGCATTAATAAATCTTTCTTCTCCTGCTCCACCAATAATAGTTAGTAGTGACGAGAATAATGTTCTACCCATGGATATTGTTCCTACTAACACCGGCAATGGTAATGTTTCAGTTGTTGTATGCACTGAATCCTTAACCACCCCAGCAGTTTCTGTTGGTCAGCCATCCAAGGCTGTAGTTGCATCCGTAGATGCGGCTGTGGTTAATCTCAAATCACTTGTTGGCGTTCCACCAAAGAAACACATTTTCGTTTCCAGGCTTGCCCCTGATCAAACTTCTGATGAAGTCATGGCTTTTATTCAGGCCAAATCTAAAGCCAATGTTTCAGTGGACAAATTTCAATTTAATTATTCCCGGGAAATATCGTCTTTTAAAATTACTGTTCCTGCCGATCAATTTAGCAACATTTGTTGTAAAAAGTTCTGGCCAGATCATGTAATTGTAAAGGAATATACCGCAAAAAAGAAAATTCGTACTCCTGTTGAACTTCCTACTGTTGCGAGTAAAAGCTCTGTAACTACAAAAAACTAACATCCTTCTCACTTGGCTACCAGAACGTAAGAGGTCTGTGTAGCAAACTTAGCAATCTCTATCTTAGTAGTCAGTCCTTTCTATACAATGTCGTAGCTTTTTCGGAGACTTGGCTTAGGCCAGACATTTTAAACTTCGAAATCCTTTCAAGTAAATACAATATTTATAGACGAGATCGCACTCCTCCTCGTCGTGGAGGTGGGGTTTTAATCGCAGTTGACGTTGCTTTCACCTCTGAAGTAGTTACAATTGATTGTGCTGTCGATTTAGAATTCGTAGCTGTAAAATTGTCCGTTCATGGTGCTTGTATTTTTATAACTTGTTCATATGTTCCTCCATCTTCTGATTCTTCTGTCTATTCTTCACATTTTTCGGCTATACTTTCTGTCTCTACTTTGCTATCTGATCGTGATAGTCTTGTTGTTCTTGGTGATTTTAATATTACAGGAATGACTTGGCTATCAAATTCTGACTCCAACGCTTTAAATTCTGCGTCCCAGCATGATTTTATAGATAATTTGTTTGGATTATCATTAAGTCAAATCAATGCTATTCCAAATTCTTTATATAGATTGCTTGACCTGGTTTTTGTTTTGGATCCTTCCCTTACATCTGTCTCCCGATCTGAACCTTTATCCCGTCCTGAAGATCCTTATCATCCTACTTTAGAAGTGTTGATGAACCTAGAGACCCGTGTAGCATACTCGACTACGAGATTGAAACACGTGCGTCATTTTCGTAACACAGATTTCAATGAACTCTCTCGGATCCTGTCGAACACTGACTGGTCTCCTCTTTGCGAGTGTAGGGACATCGATAGTGCAACTGAACTTTTTTATACTGCATTAAACTCTTCATTCGACATATGCGTCCCGTTACGTAAACCAAATAGGTCTAATAAGCCTGTTTGGTTTACACGGGAATTGACATACCTTAAAAATAAAATGTCGAGAAATTACAAGAAGTTTAAGGAATCTAACACTTCCTTTAACTTCTCTTGTTATTCGATTGCACGATCAAATTTTATTGTCCTTAATACGCAGTGTTACAATGACTACCTCGTAAATTGTGGACGGCGGTTTCGCAGTGATCCGAGGAGATTCTATAACTTTGTTAATATGAAGCGTGGTTCATCAACGCTTCCATCGACAGTTTTTTTTGAAAAGAATACAGCGGAAACTAATCAGTCTATTGCTGATTTATTTGCTGATTTTTTTCAAACTACATATAGATCTCAAAACGATCGATTGGTTTTGCCTTATCCGTATCAGATAAATGACGCACATTGCATTTTTAAACCATTAATTACTAAAAGTTCACTATTAAATAATTTAAAGATTCTAAAGCCTGTATTTTCACCAGGGCCAGATGGAGTTCCAGCATGTGTGCTTAGGCATTGTGCTGAGGCTTTATTAATTCCTTTATATATTCTTTTTAATTTGTCAATGGAGTTATGTTCTTTTCCTAACTATTGGAAGGAATCTTTTATTATTCCTCTCCATAAAAAAGGAAACAAATCGAATGCCGGGAATTATAGAGGAATATCAAAATTGTCTGCTATTCCGAAACTGTTTGAGAAATTAATAACCTCACAGTTACAACATTATTGTAGATCTATTATATCACCATGCCAGCATGGGTTTATGAAATATAGATCTACTACCACTAACTTACTGGAGTTTACTTCTTTGGTAATTGATGGTTTCCAAAACAAAATGCAAACAGACGTTATTTATACTGATTTCAGTAAAGCTTTTGACTCAGTTAATCACTCACTATTAATACATAAGCTTTACCTTTTGGGATTTCCAAATAACTTAATTATCTGGATATCTAGCTATTTAAACCTCAGAACACAGAAAGTGTATTTTAACGGCTTAGTCTCCAAGTCTGTTAAGGTCACTTCCGGTGTACCTCAAGGGAGTCACCTTGGCCCTTTGTTATTTACATTGTTTATTAATGATCTTCCATCCGTTATTAAATTTTCTCGTGTGTTAATGTTTGCCGATGATGTCAAGCTTTGTTTAACGTCAGTTGATTCTCAATCTGGTCAAATGCTGCAAGCTGACCTTGATAGTTTCCAATCTTGGTGTCAAATAAACCTTTTAAATCTTAATTGCAATAAATGTAACGTAATGTCTTTTTACAGGCGTTTGCCTTTTAACAATACTTATTTCCTACATGCAAAACCTCTTGAGCGCATTGAGTCTGTTAAAGATCTAGGTATTCTGCTCGATCCCAAACTTAAATTTGACAAGCACATCTTGGATATAACTAATCGTGCAATAGGTGTCCTTGGTTTCATTAAGCGTTGGTCGAAAGAATTTAATGATCCCTACATCACTAAAAGTCTTTATACTTCTCTTGTTCGACCTATTCTTGAATATGGCTCTTGTATTTGGTGTCCCCAATATAAGGTTCATCAGGAAAGAATAGAGTCGGTACAAAAACAATTTCTTTTGTTTGCCCTTCGGGGTCTTAATTGGAGTGCTAACACTCCTTTACCTTCCTATCGCAGTAGACTTTTACTTATCAATCTTCCTTCACTTTCTGATCGTAGAACCATGCTTGGTGTTATTTTTTTGCATAAGCTCATTAATGGTGAGATCGATTCATCCGAACTGATTAGCCAAATTAATTTTAAGGTTCCGATCAGAAATACAAGGAACTTTTTACCTCTTTCCCTTCCACTTTGTAGTGAAAACTATGCTTTACATAATCCTTTCCGTATTTTATGTTCTAACTATAACGAGTACTATTCTATAATAAATAATGTTTCTTCGTTTTCCACTCTTAGAAATGTGATATTAAGTCATCTGTCTAGTGTGTAATTATGTAACTTTAAAATTAATTAAAATATATTTTTACTTTATGTTCGCGATTGTCCGTTGCCACAAGCTACGTGGTGCGCCCCTACGGCCCGCGCGGTAACAAGCCCTTGCTTGGTGTCGTTGGGCCACTTGATGGTGCTGTTCGTTAGCACATCAACGTCCAATAATAATAATATGAGTTTCACATGTTAAAATTTTTTCATATTACGTTGCTTGCGCGACACTACTTCCCTACAAAGATTTTGTGACACGTTTTCCGAAAGGTAGTCTTTTTTCATATAGAAATTTTCTTAAATAAATTTTTTTTTCATGTAAATTTTTTATTTCTTAAGCAAATTTTTTTCACATGTGATGGTTATAACTCTTATGAATATATCAAAATGATGTAGTTTTAACATGTGAAATATTTTTTTTGAGACACACTTGTATTGAGTACCATCTTGCAATATTGCATTATGTTGCATTAATTTAATAATAAAACATTTAACTTCAATATTTTATCAATCCATATAATATGTGACCTATGCCGGCAACATATTATTCTACGGTCATATGAATTTCATATGTGAAATTTTTTTCATAAAACATGCCTTGCGCGACACCACTCCTCCGTACAGGTTTCGAGACACGTTTTCCGAAAGGTAGCCTTTTTTCATATAGAAATTTTCTCAAATAAAAATTTTTTTTGTATGTAAACTTTTTATTTCTTAAGCAATTTATTTCACATGTGATAATTATAGCTCTTATGAATATATCAAAATGATATAGTTTGAACATGTGAAACATTTTTTTTGAGACACACTTGTATTGATTACCATCTTCCAATATAGCTTTATGTTGCATTAATTTATTAATAAAACATTTAACTTCAATATTTTATCAATCCATAAAATATGTGACCTATGCGGGCAACATATTACTCATCGGTCATGTGAATTCCAAATGTGAAATTTTTTTCATATAACATGCCTTGCGCGACACCAGTCACCTGTAGATGTTTTGTGACACGTTTTCCGAAAGGTAGCCTTTTTCATATAGAAATTCTCCCAAATAAAAATTTTTTTGCATGTAAATTTTTTATTTCTTAAGCAATTTATTTCACATGTGATAATTATAGCTCTTATGAATATATCAAAATGATGTAGTTTTAACATGTGAAATATTTTTTTTTGAGACACAATTGTATTGAGTACCATCTTGCAATATAGCAGTTTCACATGTTAAAATTTTTTCATATTACGTTGCTTGCGCGACACTACTTCCCTACAAAGGTTTTGTGACACGTTTTCCGAAAGGTAGTCTTTTTTCATATAGAAATTTTCTCAAATAAAATTTTTTTTCATGTAAATTTTTTATTTCTTAAACAATTTATTTCACATGTGATAATTATAGCTCTTATGAATATATCAAAATGATGTAGTTTTAACATGTGAAATATTTTTTTTGAGACACACTTGTATTGATTACCATCTTGCAATATAGCATTTTTTTGCATTAATTTATTAATAAAAAATTTAACTTCAATATTTTATCAATTCATATAATATGTGACCTATGCCGGCAACATATTACTCATAGGTCATATGAATTTCAAATGTGAAATTTTTTTTCATATAACATGCCTTGCGGGACATCACTCACCTGTAGATGTTTTATGACACGTTTTCCGAAATGTGACATTTTTTCATATGAAACTTTTTCTCAAAGGAAATTTTTTTCATATGCAAAATTTGCATGACTTCAATAAATTTTATGATATTCAATATGAATAATTTTGTTTTTAAATTTTGTGTCAATAAGAGAAAAATTACTATATTTGACACACACAACTTCACAGTCATATGAGTTTCACATGTTAAAATTTTTTCATATTACGTTGCTTGCGCGACACTACTTCCCTACAAAGGTTTTGTGACACGTTTTCCGAAAGGTAGTCTTTTTTCATATAGAAATTTTCTTAAATAAAATTTTTTTTCATGTAAATTTTTTATTTCTTAAGCAATTTATTTCACATGTGATGGTTATAACTCTTATGAATATATCATAATGATGTAGTTTTAACATATGAAATATTTTTTTTTGAGACACACTTGTATTGATACCATCTTGCAATATTGCATTATGTTGCATTAATTTAATAATAAAACATTTAACTTCAATATTTTATCAATCCATATAATATGTGACCTATGCCGGCAACATATTACTCTACGGTCATATGAATTTCATATGTGAAATTTTTTTCATATAACATGCCTTGCGCGACACCACTCCTCCGTAGAGGTTTCGAGACACGTTTTCCGAAAGGTAGCCTTTTTTCATATAGAAATTTTCCCAAATAAAATTTTTTTTGCATGTAAACTTTTTATTTCTTAAGCAATTTATTTCACATGTGATAATTATAGCTCTTGTGAATATATCAAAATGATATAGTTTTAACATGTGAAATATTTTTTTGAGACACACTTGTATTGATTACCATTTGCAATATAGCTTCATGTTGCATTAATTTATTAATAAAACATTTAACTTCAATATTTTATCAATCCATATAATATGTGACCTATGCCGGCAACATATTACTCATCGGTCATATGAATTTCAAATGTGAAATTTTTTTCATATAACATGCCTTGCGCGACACCACTCACTCTGTAGATGTTTTGTGACACGTTTTTCGAAAGGTGACATTTTTTCATATGAAACTTTTTCTCAAAGGAAATTTTTTTCATATGCAAAATTTGCATGACTTTAATAAATTTTATGATATTCAATATGAATAATTTTGTTCTTAAATGTTGTGTCAATAAGAGAAAAATTACTATATTTGACACACACAACTTCACAGTCATATGAGTTTCACATGTTAAAATTTTTTCATATTACGTTGCTTGCGCGACACTACTTCCCTACAAAGGTTTTGTGACACGTTTTCCGAAAGGTAGTCTTTTTTCATATAGAAATTTTCTTAAATAAAATTTTTTTTCATGTAAATTTTTTATTTCTTAAGCAATTTATTTTACATGTGATGGTTATAACTCTTATGAATATATCAAAATGATGTAGTTTTAACATGTGAAATATTTTTTTTGAGACACACTTGTATTGAGTACCATCTTGCAATATTGCATTATGTTGCATTAATTTAATAATAAAACATTTAACTTCAATATTTTATCAATCCATATAATATGTGACCTATGCCGGCAACATACTACTTTACGGTCATATGAATTTCATATGTGAAATTTTTTTCATAAAACATGCCTTGCGCGACACCACTCCTCCGTACAGGTTTCGAGACACGTTTTCCGAAAGGTAGCCTTTTTTCATATAGAAATTTTCTCAAATAAAAATTTTTTTTGTATGTAAACTTTTTATTTCTTAAGCAATTTATTTAACATGTGATGGTTATAACTCTTATGAATATATCAAAATGATGTAGTTTTAACATGTAAATATTTTTTTTGAGACACACTTGTATTGAGTACCATCTTGCAATATATAATTTTTTTGCAATTATTTAATAATAAAACATTTAACTTCAATATTTTATTAATCTATATAATATGTGACCTATGCCGGCAACATATTACTCATCGGTCATGTGAATTTTAAATGTGAAATTTTTTTTATATAACATGCCTTGCGCGACACTACTCACCTATAGAGGTTTTGTGACACGTTTTCCGAAAGGTAGCATTTTTTCTCAAATAAAAATTTTTTTGCATGTAAACTTTTTATTTCTTAAGCAATTTATTTCACATGTGATAATTATAGCTCTTATGAATATATCAAAATGATATAGTTTTAACATGTGAAACATTTTTTTTGAGACACACTTGTATTGATTACCATCTTCCAATATAGCTTTATGTTGCATTAATTTATTAATAAAACATTTAACTTCAATATTTGATCAATCCATATAATATGTGACCTATGCCGGCAACATATTACTTATCGGTCATATGAATTTCAAATGTGAAATTTTTTTCATATAACATGCCTTGCGCGACACCACTCACCTGTAGATGTTTTGTGACCCGTTTTCCGAAAGGTGACTTTTTTCATATGAAACTTTTTCTCAAATAAATTTTTTTTTTCATGCAAATTTTTTATTTCTTAAGCAATTTATTTCACATGTGATGGTTATAACTCTTATGAATATATCAAAATGATGTAGATTTAACATGTGAAATATTTTTTTTGAGACACACTTGTATTGAGTACCATCTTGCAATATATAATTTTTTTGCATTAATTTATAAATAAAACATTTAACTTCAATATTTTATCAATCCATATAATATGTGACCTATGCCGGCAACATATTACTCATCGGTCATATGAATTTCAAATGTGAAATTTTTTTCATATAACATGCCTTGCGCGACACCACTCACCTGTAGATGTTTTGTGACCCGTTTTCCGAAAAGGTAGCCTTTTTTCATATGAAACTTTTCTCAAATAAAATTTTTTTTGCATGTAAATTTTTTATTTCTTAAGCAATTTATTTCACATGTGATAGGTTATAACTCTTATGAATATATCAATATGATGTAGTTTTAACATGTGAAATATTTTTTTTGAGACACACTTGTATTGAGTACCATCTTGCAATATATCATTTTATTGCATTAATTTAATAATAAAACATTTAACTTCAATATTTTATCAATCCATATAATATGTGACCTATGCCGGCAACATATTACTCATCGGTCATATGAATTTCAAATGTGAAATTTTTTTCATATAACATGCCTTGCGCGACACCACTCACCTGTAGATGTTTTGTGACACGTTTTCCGAAAGGTGACATTTTTTCATATGAAACTTTTTCTCAAAGGAAATTTTTTTCATATGCAAAATTTGCATGACTTCAATAAATTTTATGATATTCAATATGAATAATTTTGTTTTTAAATTTTGTGTCAATAAGAGAAAAATTACTATATTTGACACACACAACTTCACAGACATATGAGTTTCACATGTTAAAAATTTGAGACACACTTGTATTGATTACCATCTTCCAATATAGCTTTATGTTGCATTATTTTATTAATAAAACATTTAACTTCAATATTTTATCAATTCATATAATATGTGACCTTTGCTGGCAACATATAATTCCACGGTCATATGAATTTCATATGTAAAATTTTTTTCATATTATCATGCTTGCGCGACACCACTCCTCCATAGAGGTTTTGTGACACGTTTTCCGAAAAGTAGACTTTTTTCATATGAAACGTTTCTCAAATGACATTTTTTTCACATGTTTATTTTATATTTCATAAGCAATTTATTTCACATGTGATAATTTATAGCTCTTATGAATATATCAAAATGATGTAGTTTTAACATGTGAAATATTTTTTTTTGAGACACACTTGTATTGAGTACCATCTTGCAATATAGCATTATGTTGCATTAATTTAATAATAAAACATTTAACTTCAATATTTTATCAATCCATATAATATGTGACCTATGCCGGTAACATATTACTCATCGGTCATATGAATTTCAAATGTGAAATTTTTTTCATATAACATGCCTTGCGCGACACCACTCACCTGTAGATGTTTTGTGACACGTTTTCCGAAAGGTGACTTTTTTCATATGAAACTTTTTCTCAAATAAATTTTTTTTTCATGCAAATTTTTTATTTCTTAAGCAATTTATTTCACATGTGATGGTTATAACTCTTATGAATATATCAAAATGATGTAGTTTTAACATGTGAAATATTTTTTTTGAGACACACTTGTATTGAGTACCATCTTGCAATATATCATTTTTTTGCATTAATTTAATAATAAAACATTTAACTTCAATATTTTATCAATCCATATAATATGTGACCTATGCCGGCAACATATTACTCATCGGTCATATGAATTTCAAATGTGAAATTTTTTTCATATAACATGCCTTGCGCGACACTACTCACCTATAGAGGTTTTGTGACACGTTTTCCGAAAGGTAGCCTTTTTTCGTATAGAAATTTTCTCAAATTAAAATTTTTTTGCATGTAAACTTTTTATTTCTTAACCAATTTATTTCACATGTGATAATTATAGCTCTTATGAATATATCAAAATGATATAGTTTTAACATGTGAAATATTTTTTTTTGAGACACAATTGTATTGAGTACCATCTTGCAATATAGCTTTATGTTGCATTAATTTAATAATAAAACATTTAACTTCAATATTTTATCAATCCATATAATATGTGACCTATGCCGGCAACATATTACTCATCGGTCATATGAATTTCAAATGTGAAATTTTTTTCATATAACATGCCTTGCGCGACACTACTCACCTGTAGATGTTTTGTGACACGTTTTCCGAAAGGTAGCCTTTTTTTCATATAGAAATTCTTCCCAATATAATATTTTTTTGCATGTAAACTTTTTATTTCTTAAGCAATTTATTTCACATGTGAAATTTATAACTCTTATGAATATATCAAAATGATGTAGTTTTAACATGTGAAATTTTTTTTTTTGAGACACACTTGTATTGAGTACCATCTTGCAATATAACATTTTGTTGCATTAATTTAATAATAAAACATTTAACTTCAATATTTTATCAATCCATTTAATATGTGACCTATGCCGGCAACATATTACTCTACGGTCATATGAATTTCATATGTGAAATTTTTTTCATATATCATGCCTTGCGCGACACCACTCCTCCATACAGGTTTCGAGACACGTTTTCCGAAAGGTAGCCTTTTTTCATATAGAAATTTTCCCAAATAAAAATTTTTTTTCATGTAAATTTTTTATTTCTTAAGCAATTTATTTCACATGTGATAGTTATAACTCTTATGAATATATCAAAATGATGTAGTTTTAACATGTGAAATATTTTTTTTTGAGACACACTTGTATTGAGTACCATCTTGCAATATATCATTTTGTTGCAATTAATTTAATAATAAAACATTTACCTTCAATATTTTATCAATCCATATAATATGTGACCTATGCCGGCAACATATTACTCATCGGTCATATGAATTTCAAATGTGAAATTTTTTTCATATAACATGCCTTGCGCGACACCACTCACCTGTAGATGTGTTATGACACGTTTTCCGAAAGGTGACATTTTTTCATATGAAACTTTTTCTCAAAGGAAATTTTTTTCATATGCAAAATTTGCATGACTTCAATAAATTTTATGATATTCAATATGAATAATTTTGTTCTTAAATTTTGTGTCAATAAGAGAAAAATTACTATATTTGACACACACAACTTCACAGTCATATGAGTTTCACATGTTAAAATTTTTTCATATTACGTTGCTTGCGCGACACTACTTCCCTACAAAGGTTTTGTGACACGTTTTCCGAAAGGTTGTCTTTTTCATATAGAAATTTTCAAAAATAAAATTTTTTTTGCATGTAAACTTTTTATTTCTTAAGCAATTTATTTCACATGTGATAGTTATAACTCTTATGAATATATCAAAATGATATAGTTTTAACATGTGAAATATTTTTTTTGAGACACACTTGTATTGAGTACCATCTTGCAATATAGCATTATGTTGCATTAATTTAATAATAAAACATTTAACTTCAATATTTTATCAATCCATATAATATGTGACCTATGCCGGCAACATATTACTCATACGGTCATATGAATTTCAAATGTGAAATTTTTTTCATATAACATGCCTTGCGCGACACCACTCACCTGGTGATGTTTTGTGACACGTTTTCCGAAAGGTGACTTTTTTTCATATGAAACTTTTTCTCAAATAAATTTTTTTTTTCATGCAAATTTTTTATTTCTTAAGCAATTTATTTCACATGTGATGGTTATAACTCTTATGAATATATCAAAATGATGTAGATTTAACATGTGAAATATTTTTTTTGAGACACACTTGTATTGAGTACCATCTTGCAATATATAATTTTTTTCCATTAATTTAATAATAAAACATTTAACTTCAATATTTTATCAATCCATATAATATGTGACCTATGCCGGCAACATATTACTCATCGGTCATGTGAATTTGAAATGTGAAATTTTTTTCATATAACATGCCTTGCGCGACACTACTCACCTGTAGATGTTTTGTGACACGTTTTCCGAAAGGTAGCCTTTTTCATTTAGAAATTCTCCCAAATAAAAATTTTTTTGCATGTAAACTTTTTATTTCTTAAGCAATTTATTTCACATGTGAAATTTATAACTCTTATGAATATATCAAAATGATGTAGTTTTAACATGTGAAATATTTTTTTTTGAGACACACTTGTATTGAGTACCATCTTGCAATATAGCATTTTTTTGCATTAATTTAATAATAAAACATTTAACTTCAATATTTTATCAATCCATATAATATGTGACCTATGCCGGCAACATATTACTCATCGGTCATATGAATTTCAAATGTGAAATTTTTTTCATATAACATGCCTTGCGCGACACCACTCACCTGTAGATGTTTTGTGACACGTTTTCCGAAAGGTGACATTTTTTCATATGAAACTTTTTCTC
The DNA here is from genome assembly GCA_035047365.1 of Drosophila ustulata. NCBI lineage: Eukaryota > Metazoa > Arthropoda > Insecta > Diptera > Drosophilidae > Drosophila > Drosophila ustulata. The sequence goes on from JAWNPT010000115.1 coordinate 147,218, forward strand.
AAAGGAAATTTTTTTCATAAGCAAAATTTGCATGACTTTAATAAATTTTATGATATTCAAAATGAATAATTTTGTTCTTAAATGTTGTGTCAATAAGAGAAAAATTACTATATTTGACACACACAACTTCACAGTCATATGAGTTTCACATGTTAAAGTTTTTTCATATTACGTTGCTTGCGCGACACTACTTCCCTACAAAGATTTTGTGACACGTTTTCCGAAAGGTAGTCTTTTTTCATACAGAAATTTTCTTGAATAAATTTTTTTTTCATGTAAATTTTTTATTTCTTAAGCAATTTATTTCACATGTGATGGTTATAACTCTTATGAATATATCAAAATGATGTAGTTTTAACATGTGAAATATTTTTTTTGAGACACACTTGTATTGAGTACCATCTTGCAATATTGCATTATGTTGCATTAATTTAATAATAAAACATTTAACTTCAATATTTTATCAATCCATATAATATGTGACCTATGCCGGCAACATATTACTCTACGGTCATATGAATTTCATATGTGAAATTTTTTTCATAAAACATGCCTTGCGCGACACCACTCCTCCGTACAGGTTTCGAGACACGTTTTCCAAAAGGTAGCCTTTTTTCATATAGAAATTTTCCCAAATAAAATTTTTTTTGCATGTAAACTTTTTATTTCTTAAGCAATTTATTTCACATGTGATAATTATAGCTCTTATGAATATATCAAAATGATAAAGTTTTAACATGTGAAACATTTTTTTGAGACACACTTGTATTGAGTACCATCTTGCAATATATCATTTTTTTGCATTAATTTAATAATAAAACATTTAACTTCAATATTTTATCAATCCATATAATATGTGACCTATGCCGGCAACATATTACTCATCGGTCATATGAATTTCAAATGTGAAATTTTTTTCATATAACATGCCTTGCGCGACACCACTCACCTGTAGATGTTTTGTGACACGTTTTTCGAAAGGTGACATTTTTTCATATGAAACTTTTTCTGAAAGGAAATTTTTTTCATATGCAAAATTTGCATGACTTCAATAAATTTGATGATATTCAATATGAATAATTTTGTTTTTAAATTTTGTGTCAATAAGAGAAAAATTACTATATTTGACACACACAACTTCACAGTCATATGAGTTTCACATGTTAAAATTTGTTCATATTACGTTGTTTGCGCGACACTACTTCCCTACAAAGATTTTGTGACACGTTTTCCGAAAGGTAGTCTTTTTTCATACAGAAATTTTCTTGAATAAATTTTTTTTTCATGTAAATTTTGTATTTCTTAAGCAATTTATTTCACATGTGATGGTTAAACCTCTTATGAATATATCAAAATGATGTAGTTTTAACATGTGAAGTATTTTTTTTGAGACACACTTGTATTGAGTACCATCTTGCAATATTGCATTATGTTGCATTAATTTAATAATAAAACATTTAACTTCAATATTTTATCAATCCATATAATATGTGACCTATGCCGGCAACATATTACTCTACGGTCATTTGAATTTCATATGTGAAATTTTTTTCATAAAACATGCCTTGCGCGACACCACTCCTCCGTATAGGTTTCGAGACACGTTTTCCGAAAGGTAGCCTTTTTTCATATAGAAATGTTCCCAAATAAAATTTTTTTTGCATGTAAACTTTTTATTTCTTAAGCAATTTATTTCACATGTGATTGTTATAACTCTTATGAATATATCAAAATGATAAAGTTTTAACATGTGAAACATTTTTTTTGAGACACAGTTGTATTGAGTACCATCTTGCAATATAGCATTATGTTGCATTAATTTAATAATAAAACATTTCACTTCAATATTTTATCAATCTATATAGTATGTGACCTATGCCGGCAACATATTACTCATAGGTCATATGAATTTCAAATGTGAAATTTTTTTCATATAACATGCCTTGCGCGACACCACTCACCTGTAGATGTTTTGTGACACGTTTTCCGAAAGCTGAATTTTTTTCATATCAAACTTTTTCTCAAATAAATTTTTTTTTTCATGCAAATTTTTTATTTCTTAAGCAATTTATTTCACATGTGATAATTATAGCTCTTATGAATATATCAAAATGATATAGTTTTAACATGTGAAACATTTTTTTTGAGACACACTTGTATTGACTACCATCTTCCAATATAGCTTTATGTTGCATTAATTTAATAATAAAACATTTAATTTCAATATTTTATCAATCCATATAATATGTGACCTATTCCGGCAACATATTACTCATCGGTCATGTGAATTTCAAATGTGAAATTTTTTTCATATAACATACCTTGCGCGACACTACTCACCTGTAGATGTTTTGTGACACGTTTTCCGAAAGGTAGCCTTTTTCATATAGAAATTCTCCCAAATAAAAATTTTTTTGCATGTAAACTTTTTATTTCTTAAGCAATTTATTTCACATGTGAAATTTATAACTCTTGTGAATATATAAAAATTATGTAGTTTTAACATGTAAAATATTTTTTTTTGAGACACAATTGTGTTGAGTACCATCTTGCAATATAGCATTTTTTTGCATTAATTTAATAATAAAACATTTAACTTCAATATTTTATCAATCCATATAATATGTGACCTATGCCGGCAACATATTACTCATGGGTCATATGAATTTCAAATGTGAAATTTTTTTCATATAACATGCCTTGCGCGACACCACTCACCTGTAGATGTTTTGTGACACGTTTTCCGAAAGGTGACATTTTTTCATATGAAACTTTTTCTCAAAGGAAATTTTTTTCATATGCAAAATTTGCATGACTTTAATAAATTTTATGATATTCAATATGAATAATTTTGTTCTTAAATGTTGTGTCAATAAGAGAAAAATTACTATATTTGACACACACAACTTCACAGTCATATGAGTTTCACATGTTAAAATTTTTTCATATTACGTTGCTTGCGCGACACTACTTCCCTACAAAGATTTTGTGACACGTTTTCCGAAAGGTAGTCTTTTTTCATATAGAAATTTTCTTAAATAAAATTTTTTTTCATGTAAATTTTTTATTTCTTAAGCAATTTATTTCACATGTGATGGTTATAACTCTTATGAATATATCAAAATGATGTAGTTTTAACATGTGAAGTATTTTTTTTGAGACACACTTGTATTGAGTACCATCTTGCAATATTGCATTATGTTGCATTAATTTAATAATAAAACATTTAACTTCAATATTTTATCAATCCATATAATATGTGACCTATGCCGGCAACATATTACTCTACGGTCATATGAATTTCATATGTGAAATTTTTTCATAAAACATGCCTTGCGCGACACCACTCCTCCGTACAGGTTTCGAGACACGTTTTCCAAAAGGTAGCCTTTTTTCATATAGAAATGTTCCCAAATAAAATTTTTTTTGCATGTAAACTTTTTATTTCTTAAGCAATTTATTTCACTTGTGATAATTATAGCTCTTATGAATATATCAAAATGATAAAGTTTTAACATGTGAAACATTTTTTTGAGACACACTTGTATTGATAACCATCATCCAATATAGCTTTATGTTGCATTAATTTATTAATAAATTACCTGTAGATGTTTTGTGACACGTTTTCCGAAAGGTGACATTTTTTCATATGAAACTTTTTCTCAAAGGAAATTTTTTTCATATGCAACATTTGCATGACTTTAATAAATTTTATGATATTCAAAATGAATAATTTTGTTCTTAAATGTTGTGTCAATAAGAGAAAAATTACTATATTTGACACACACAACTTCACAGTCATATGAGTTTCACATGTTAAAATTTTTTCATATTACGTTGCTTGCGCGACACTACTTCCCTACAGAGGTTTTGTGACACGTTTTCCGAAAGGTAGTCTTTTTTCATACAGAAATTTTCTCAAATAAAATTTTTTTTCATGTAAATTTTTTATTTCTTAAGCAATTTATTTCACATGTGATGGTTATAACTCTTATGAATATATCAAAATGATGTAGTTTTAACATGTGAAATATTTTTTTTGAGACACACTTGTATTGAGTACCATCTTGCAATATAGCATTATGTTGCATTAATTTAATAATAAAACATTTAACTTCAATATTTTATCAATCCATATAATATGTGACCTATGCCGGCAATATATTTCTCCACGGTCATATGAATTTCATATGAGTAATTTTTTTTCATAAAACATGCCTTTCGCGACGCCATTCCCCTATAGAGGTTTTGTGACACGTTTTCCGAAAGGTAGCCTTTTTTCATATAGAAATTTTCCCAAATAAAAATTTTTTTGCATGTAAACTTTTTATTTCTTAAGCAATTTATTTCACATGTGATGGTTATAACTCTTATGAATATATCAAAATGATATAGTTTAAACATGTGAAATATTTTTTTTGAGACACACTTGTATTGAGTACCATCTTGCAATATATCATTTTTTTGCATTAATTTAATAATAAAACATTTAACTTCAATATTTTATCAATCCATATAATATGTGACCTATGCCGGCAACATATTACTCATCGGTCATATGAATTTCAAATGTGAAATTTTTTTCATATAACATGCCTTGCGCGACACCACTCACCTGTAGATGTTTTGTGACACGTTTTTCGAAAGGTGACATTTTTTCATATGAAACTTTTTCTGAAAGGAAATTTTTTTCATATGCAAAATTTGCATGACTTCAATAAATTTTATGATATTCAATATGAATAATTTTGTTTTTAAATTTTGTGTCAATAAGAGAAAAATTACTATATTTGACACACACAACTTCACAGTCATATGAGTTTCACATGTTAAAATTTTTTCATATTACGTTGCTTGCGCGACACTACTTCCCTACAAAGATTTTGTGACACGTTTTCCGAAAGGTAGTCTTTTTTCATATAGAAATTTTCTTAAATAAATTTTTTTTCATGTAAATTTTTTATTTCTTAAGCAATTTATTTCACATGTGATGGTTATAACTCTTATGAATTTATCAAAATGATGTAGTTTTAACATGTGAAATATTTTTTTTGAGACACACTTGTATTGAGTACCATCTTGCAATATTGCATTATGTTGCATTAATTTAATAATAAAACATTTAACTTCAATATTTTATCAATCCATATAATATGTGACCTATGCCGGCAACATATTACTCTACGGTCATTTGAATTTCATATGTGAAATTTTTTTCATAAAACATGCCTTGCGCGACACCACTCCTCCGTATAGGTTTCGAGACACGTTTTCCGAAAGGTAGCCTTTTTTCATATAGAAATGTTCCCAAATAAAATTTTTTTTGCATGTAAACTTTTTATTTCTTAAGCAATTTATTTCACATGTGATTGTTATAACTCTTATGAATATATCAAAATGATAAAGTTTTAACATGTGAAACATTTTTTTTGAGACACACTTGTATTGAGTACCATCTTGCAATATAGCATTATGTTGCATTAATTTAATAATAAAACATTTAACTTCAATATTTTATCAATCCATATAATATGTGACCTATGCCGGCAACATATTACTCATCGGTCATATGAATTTCAAATGTGAAATTTTTTTCATATAACATGCCTTGCGCGACACCACTCACCTGGTGATGTTTTGTGACACGTTTTCCGAAAGGTGACTTTTTTTCATATGAAACTTTTTCTCAAATAAATTTTTTTTTTCATGCAAATTTTTTATTTCTTAAGCAATTTATTTCACATGTGATAATTATAGCTCTTATGAATATATCAAAATGATATAGTTTAAACATGTGAAACATTTTTTTTGAGACACACTTGTATTGATTACCATCTTCCAATATAGCTTTATGTTGCATTAATTTAATAATAAAACATTTAACTTCAATATTTTATCAATCCATATAATATGTGACCTATTCCGGCAACATATTACTCATCGGTCATGTGAATTTCAAATGTGAAATTTTTTTCATATAACATACCTTGCGCGACACTACTCATCTGTAGATGTTTTGTGACACGTTTTCCGAAAGGTAGCCTTTTTCATATAGAAATTCTCCAAAATAAAAATTTTTTTGCATGTAAACTTTTTATTTCTTAAGCAATTTATTTCACATGTGAAATTTATAACTCTTGTGAATATATAAAAATTATGTAGTTTTAACATGTAAAATATTTTTTTTTGAGACACAATTGTATTGAGTACCATCTTGCAATATAGCATTTTTTTGCATTAATTTAATAATAAAACATTTAACTTCAATATTTTATCAATCCATATAATATGTGACCTATGCCGGCAACATATTACTCATCGGTCATATGAATTTCAAATGTGAAATTTTTTTCATATAACATGCCTTGCGCGACACCACTCACCTGTAGATGTTTTGTGACACGTTTTCCGAAAGGTGACATTTTTTCATATGAAACTTTTTCTCAAAGGAAATTTTTTTCATATGCAAAATTTGCATGACTTTAATAAATTTTATGATATTCAATATGAATAATTTTGTTCTTAAATGTTGTGTCAATAAGAGAAAAATTACTATATTTGACACACACAACTTCACAGTCATATGAGTTTCACATGTTAAAATTTTTTCATATTACGTTGCTTGCGCGACACTACTTCCCTACAAAGATTTTGTGACACGTTTTCCGAAAGGTAGTCTTTTTTCATATAGAAATTTTCTTAAATAAAATTTTTTTTCATGTAAATTTTTTATTTCTTAAGCAATTTATTTCACATGTGATGGTTATAACTCTTATGAATATATCAAAATGATGTAGTTTTAACATGTGAAATATTTTTTTTGAGACACACTTGTATTGAGTACCATCTTGCAATATTGCATTATGTTGCATTAATTTAATAATAAAACATTTAACTTCAATATTTTATCAATCCATATAATATGTGACCTATGCCGGCAACATATTACTCTACGGTCATATGAATTTCATATGTGAAATTTTTTTCATAAAACATGCCTTGCGCGACACCACTCCTCCGTACAGGTTTCGAGACACGTTTTCCAAAAGGTAGCCTTTTTTCATATAGAAATGTTCCCAAATAAAATTTTTTTTCATGTAAACTTTTTATTTCTTAAGCAATTTATTTCACTTGTGATAATTATAGCTCTTATGAATATATCAAAATGATAAAGTTTTAACATGTGAAACATTTTTTTGAGACACACTTGTATTGATAACCATCATCCAATATAGCTTTATGTTGCATTAATTTATTAATAAATCACCTGTAGATGTTTTGTGACACGTTTTCCGAAAGGTGACATTTTTTCATATGAAACTTTTTCTCAAAGGAAATTTTTTTCATATGCAAAATTTGCATGACTTTAATAAATTTTATGATATTCAAAATGAATAATTTTGTTCTTAAATGTTGTGTCAATAAGAGAAAAATTACTATATTTGACACACACAACTTCACAGTCATATGAGTTTCACATGTTAAAATTTTTTCATATTACGTTGCTTGCGCGACACTACTTCCCTACAAAGATTTTGTTACACGTTTTCCGAAAGGTGACTTTTTTTCATACAGAAATTTTCTTAAATAAAATTTTTTTTATGTAAATTTTTTATTTCTTAAGCAATTTATTTCACATGTGATGGTTATAACTCTTATGAATATATCAAAATGATGTAGTTTTAACATGTGAAATATTTTTCTAAGACACACTTGTATTGAGTACCATCTTGCAATATAGCATTATGTTGCATTAATTTAATAATAAAATATTTAACTTCAATATTTTATCAATCCATATAATATGTGACCTATGCCGGCAATATGTTTCTCCACGGTCATATGAATTTCATATGAGTAATTTTTTTCATAAAACATGCCTTTCGCGACACCACTCCCCTATAGAGGTTTTGTGACACGTTTTCCGAAAGGTAGCCTTTTTTCATATAGAAATTTTCCCAAATAAAAATTTTTTTGCATGTAAACTTTTTATTTCTTAAGCAATTTATTTCACATGTGATGGTTATAACTCTTATGAATATATCAAAATGATATAGTTTTAACATGTGAAATATTTTTTTGAGACACACTTGTATTGAGTACCATCTTGCAATATATCATTTTTTTGCATTAATTTAATAATAAAACATTTAACTTCAATATTTTATCAATCCATATAATATGTGACCTATGCCGGCAACATATTACTCATCGGTCATATGAATTTCAAATGTGAAATTTTTTTCATATAACATGCCTTGCGCGACACCACTCACCTGTAGATGTTTTGTGACACGTTTTTCGAAAGGTGACATTTTTTCATATGAAACTTTTTCTGAAAGGAAATTTTTTTCATATGCAAAATTTGCATGACTTCAATAAATTTGATGATATTCAATATGAATAATTTTGTTTTTAAATTTTGTGTCAATAAGAGAAAAATTACTATATTTGACACACACAACTTCACAGTCATATGAGTTTCACATGTTAAAATTTGTTTATATTACGTTGCTTGCGCGACACCACTCCTCCGTACAGGTTTCGAGACACGTTTTCCGAAAGGTAGCCTTTTTTCATATAGAAATGTTCCCAAATAAAATTTTTTTTCATGTAAACTTTTTATTTCTTAAGCAATTTATTTCACTTGTGATAATTATAGCTCTTATGAATATATCAAAATGATAAAGTTTTAACATGTGAAACATTTTTTTTGAGACACACTTGTATTGATAACCATCATCCAATATAGCTTTATGTTGCATTAATTTATTAATAAAACATTTTCACCTGTAGATGTTTTGTGACACGTTTTCCGAAAGGTGACTTTTTTTCATATGAAACTTTTTCTCAAATAAATTTTTTTTTCATGCAAATTTTTTATTTCTTAAGCAATTTATTTCACATGTGATAATTATAGCTCTTATGAATATATCAAAATGATATAGTTTAAACATGTGAAACATTTTTTTTGAGACACACTTGTATTGATTACCATCTTCCAATATAGCTTTATGTTGCATTAATTTAATAATAAAACATTTAACTTCAATATTTTATCAATCCATATAATATGTGACCTATTCCGGCAACATATTACTCATCGGTCATGTGAATTTCAAATGTGAAATTTTTTTCATATAACATACCTTGCGCGACACTACTCACCTGTAGATGTTTTGTGACACGTTTTCCGAAAGGTAGCCTTTTTCATATAGAAATTCTCCCAAATAAAAATTTTGTTGCATGTAAACTTTTTATTTCTTAAGCAATTTATTTCACATGTGAAATTTATAACTCTTGTGAATATATAAAAATTATGTTGTTTTAACATGTAAAATATTTTTTTTGAGACACAATTGTGTTGAGTACCATCTTGCAATATAGCATTTTTTTGCATTAATTTAATAATAAAACATTTAACTTCAATATTTTATCAATCCATATAATATGTGACCTATGCCGGCAACATATTACTCATCGGTCATATGAATTTCAAATGTGAAATTTTTTTCATATAACATGCCTTGAGCGACACCACTCACCTGTAGATGTTTTGTGACACGTTTTTCGAAAGGTGACATTTTTTCATATGAAACTTTTTCTGAAAGGAAATTTTTTTCATATGCAAAATTTGCATGACTTTAATAAATTTTATGATATTCAATATGAATAATTTTGTTCTTAAATGTTGTGTCAATAAGAGAAAAATTACTATATTTGACACACACAACTTCACAGTCATATGAGTTTCACATGTTAAAATTTTTTCATATTACGTTGCTTGCGCGACACTACTTCCCTACAAAGATTTTGTGACACGTTTTCCGAAAGGTAGTCTTTTTTCATATAGAAATTTTCTTAAATAAAATTTTTTTTCATGTTAATTTTTTATTTCTTAAGCAATTTATTTCACATGTGATGGTTATAACTCTTATGAATATATCGAAATGATGTAGTTTTAACATGTGAAATATTTTTTTTGAGACACACTTGTATTGAGTACCATCTTGCAATATAGCATTTTTTTGCATTAATTTAATAATAAAACATTTAACTTCAATATTTTATCAATCCATATAATATGTGACCTATGCCGGCAATATATTTCTCCACGGTCATATGAATTTCATATGAGTAATTTTGTTCATAAAACATGCTTTCGCGACGCCATTCCCCAATAGAGGTTTTGTGACACGTTTTCCGAAAGGTAGCCTTTTTTCATATAGAAATTTTCACAAATAAAAATTTTTTTGCATGTAAACTTTTTATTTCTTAAGCAATTTATTTCACATGTGATGGTTATAACTCTTATGAATATATCAAAATGATATAGTTTTAACATGTGAAATATTTTTTTGAGACACACTTGTATTGAGTACCATCTTGCAATATATCATTTTTTTGCATTAATTTAATAATAAAACATTTAACTTCAATATTTTATCAATCCATATAATATGTGACCTATGCCGGCAACATATTACTCATCGGTCATATGAATTTCAAATGTGAAATTTTTTTCATATAACATGCCTTGCGCGACACCACTCACCTGTAGATGTTTTGTGACACGTTTTTCGAAAGGTGACATTTTTTCATATGAAACTTTTTCTGAAAGGAAATTTTTTTCATATGCAAAATTTGCATGACTTCAATAAATTTTATGATATTCAATATGAATAATTTTGTTATTAAATTTTGTGTCAATAAGAGAAAAATTACTATATTTGACACACACAACTTCACAGTCATATGAGTTTCACATGTTAAATTTTTTTCATATTACGTTGCTTGCGCGACACTACTTCCCTACAAAGGTTTTGTGACACGTTTTCCGAAAGGTAGTCTTTTTTCATATAGAAATTTTCTTAGATAAAATTTTTTTTCATGTAAATTTTTTATTTCTTAAGCAATTTATTTCACATGTGATGGTTATAACTCTTATGAATATATCAAAATGATGTAGTTTTAACATGTGAAATATTTTTTTTGAGACACACTTGTATTGAGAACCATCTTGCAATATTGCATTATGTTGCATTAATTTAATTATAAAACATTTAACATCAATATTTTATCAATCCATATAATATGTGACCTATGCCGGCAACATATTACTCTACGGTCATTTGAATTTCATATGTGAAATTTTTTTCATAAAACATGCCTTGCGCGACACCACTCCTCCGTATAGGTTTCGAGACACGTTTTCAGAAAGGTAGCCTTTTTATACCCGCTACCCATAGGGTAGAAGGGTATTATAACTTAGTGCCAACAGAAAATGTATGTAACAGGCAGAAGGAGGCATCTCCGACCCCACAAAGTATATATATTCTTGATCAGTGTCAACAGCCGAGACGATATAGCCATGTCCGTCTGTCCGTCTGTCCGTCTGTCCGTCTGTATGAACACCTGGATCTCAGAGACTATAAAAGCTAGAGCTACCAAATTTGGGGACAGTACTCCTATAGGTCCTACGCAGGTCAAGTTTATTTCAAAAGTTGGATGCCACGCCCCTTTCCGCCCCCAAAAGTCTGTAAAAGCCGTAATAATAGACCTAGAGCATTGAATTTTGATATGCATAATAATATTTATATTCTCAATGATTCCTGTGAATTTGGTTGAGATCGAATGAAAAACAAGGAAGTTATTAAAGAATCAATTTTGTATGCAAAATTCACTTGCAGCTGCCCGCGCTTTGTTTGTTTAGTTGACAGTGTGACCAAAACGGTGTTGTGATTTTTACCCGCTATTTTCAAATATATACAAAAAACTAATTTTAGTATATTTGGTATATTTTTTGTTAATATATCATTTAAATTTTTTGTTTTCTCTCGAAATGGGTTGCGGGTATCATACGGTCGAGCACTCTCGACTGTAGCTTTCTTACTTGTTTCATATAGAAATGTTTCCAAATAAAATTTTTTTTCATGTAAATTTTTTATTTCTTAAGCAATTTATTTCACATGTGATGGTTATAACTCTTATGAATATATCAAAATGATAAAGTTTTAACATGTGAAACATTTTTTTTGAGACACACTTGTATTGATTACCATCTTCCAATATAGCTTTATGTTGCATTAATTTATTAATAAAACATTTAACTTCAATATTTTATTAATCCATATAATATGTGACCTATGCCGGCAACATATTACTCATCGGTCATATGAATTTCAAATGTGAAATTTTTTTCATATAACATGCCTTGCGCGACTCCACTCACCTGTAGATGTTTTGTGACACGTTTTACGAAAGGTGACTTTTTTTCATATGAAACTTTTTCTCAAATAAATTTTTTTTTTCATGTAAATTTTTTATTTCTTAAGCAATTATTTTCAGATGTGATGGTTATAACTCTTATGAATATATCAAAATGATGTAGTTTTAACATGTGAAATATTTTTTTTGAGACACAGTTGTATTGAGTACCATCTTGCAATATAGCATTATGTTGCATTAATTTAATAATAAAACATTTAACTTCAATATTTTATCAATCCATATAATATGTGACCTATGCCGGCAACATATTACTCATCGGTCATATGAATTTCAAATGTGAAATTTTTTTCATATAACATGCCTTGCGCGACACCACTCACCTGGTGATGTTTTGTGACACGTTTTCCGAAAGCTGACTTTTTTTCATATGAAACTTTTTCTCAAATAAATTTTTTTTTCATGCAAATTTTTTATTTTTTAAGCAATTTATTTCACATGTGATGGTTATAACTCTTATGAATATATCAAAATGATGTAGATTTAACATGTGAAATATTTTTTTTGAGACACACTTGTATTGAGTACCATCTTGCAATATATAATTTTTTTGCATTAATTTAATAATAAAACATTTAACTTCAATATTTTATCAATCCATATAATATGTGACCTATGCCGGCAACATATTACTCATCGGTCATATGAATTTCAAATGTGAAATTTTTTTCATATAACATACCTTGCGCGACACCACTCCTCCATAGAGGTTTTGCGAAACGTTTTCCGAAAAGTAGACTTTTTTGATATGAAACTTTTTCTCAAATGACATTTTTTTCACATGTTTATTTTATATTTCATAAGCAATTTATTTCACATGTGAAATTTATAGCTCTTATGAATATATCTAAATTATGTTGTTTTAACATGTGAAATATTTTTTTTGGGACACACTTGTATTGAGTACCATCTTGCAACATAGCATTATGTTACATTAATTTAATAATAGAACATTTAACTTCAATATTTTATGAATCGATATAATATGTGACCTATGCCGGCAACATATTACTCATCGGTCATATGAATTTCAAATGTGAAATTTTTTTCATATAACATGCCTTGCGCGACACTACTCACCTATAGAGGTTTTGTGACACGTTTTCCGAAAGTAAGCCTTTTTTCGTATAGAAATTTTCTCAAATAAAAATTTTTTTGCATGTAAACTTTTTATTTCTTAAGCAATTTATTTCACATGTGATAATTATAGCTCTTATGAATATATCAAAATGATATAGTTTTAACATGTGAAACATTTTTTTTGAGACACACTTGTATTGATTACCATCTTTCAATATAGCTTTATGTTGCATTAATTTATTAATAAAACATTTAACTTCAATATTTTATCAATCCATATAGTATGTGACCTATGCCGGCAACATATTACTCATAGGTCATATGAATTTCAAATGTGAAATTTTTTTTATATAACATGCCTTGCGCGACACCACTCACCTGTAGATGTTTTGTGACACGTTTTCCGAAAGGTGACTTTTTTTCATATGAAACTTTTTCTCAAATAAATATTTTTTTTCATGTAAATTTTTTATTTCTTAAGCAATTTATTTCACATGTGATGGTTATAACTCTTATGAATATATCAAAATGATATAGTTTTAACATGTGAAATATTTTTTTTGAGACACACTTGTATTGAGTACCATCTTGCAATATATCATTTTTTTGCATTAATTTAATAATAAAACATTTAACTTCAATATTTTATCAATCCATATAGTATGTGACCTATGCCGGCAACATATTACTCATAGGTCATATGAATTTCAAATGTGAAATTTTTTTTATATAACATGCCTTGCGCGACACCACTCACCTGTAGATGTTTTCTGACACGTTTTCCGAAAGGTGACTTTTTTCATATAGAAACTTTTTCTCAAATAAATAATTTTTTTCATGTAAATTTTTTATTTCTTAAGCAATTTATTTCACATGTGATGGTTATAACTCTTATGAATATATCAAAATGATATAGTTTTAACATGTGAAATATTTTTTTTGAGACACACTTGTATTGAGTACCATCTTGCAATATATCATTTTTTTGCATTAATTTAATAATAAAACATTTAACTTCAATATTTTATCAATCCATTTAATATGTGACCTATGCCGGCAACATATTACTCATAGGTCATATGAATTTCAAATGTGAAAATTTTTTTATATAACATGCCTTGCGCGAAACTTTTTCTCAAAGGAAATTTTTTTCATATGCAAAATTTGCATGACTTTAATAAATTTTATAATATTCAATATGAATAATTTTGTTCTTAAATTTTGTGTCAATAAGAGAAAAATTACTATATTTGACACACACAACTTCACTGTCATATGAGTTTCACATGTTAAAATTTTTTCATATTACGTTGCATGTGCGACACTACTTCCCTACAAAGATTTTGTGACACGTTTTCCGAAAGATAGTCTTTTTTCATATAGAAATTTTCTTAAATAAAATTTTTTTTCATGTAAATTTTTTATTTCTTAAGTAATTTATTTCACATGTGATGGTTATAACTCTTATGAATATATCAAAATGATGTAGTTTTAACATGTGAAATATTTTTTTTGAGACACACTTGTATTGAGTACCATCTTGCAATATAGCATTATGTTGCATTAATTTAATAATAAAACATTTAACTTCAATATTTTATCAATCCATATAATATGTGACCTATGCCGGCAACATATTACTCTACGGTCATATGAATTTCATATGTGAAATTTTTTTCATAAAACATGCCTTGCGCGACACCACTCCTCCGTACAGGTTTCGAGACACGTTTTCCAAAAGGTAGCCTTTTTTCATATAGAAATGTTTCCAAATAAAATTTTTTTTGCATGAAAACTTTTTATTTCTTAAGCAATTTATTTCACTTGTGATAATTATAGCTCTTATGAATATATCAAAATGATAAAGTTTTAACATGTGAAACATTTTTTTGAGACACACTTGTATTGATTACCATCTTCCAATATAGCTTTATGTTGCATTAATTTATTAATAAAACATTCAACTTCAATATTTTATCAATCCATATAATATGTGACCTATGCCGGCAACATATTACTCATCGGTCATATGAATTTCAAATGTGAAATTTTTTTCATATAACATGCCTTGCGCGACACCACTCACCTGTAGATGTTTTGTGACACGTTTTCCGAAAGGTGACTTTTTTTCATATGAAACTTTTTCTCAAATAAATTTTTTTTTCATGTAAATTTTTTATTTCTTAAGCAATTTGATTCACATGTGATAGTTATAACTCTTATGAATATATCAAAATGATGTAGTTTTAACATGTGAAATATTTTTTTTGAGACACACTTGTATTAAGTACCATCTTGCAATATAGCATTATGTTGCATTTATTTAATAATAAAACATTTAACTTCAATATTTTATCAATCCATATAATATGTGACCTCTGCCGGCAATATATTTCTCCACGGTCATATGAATTTCATATGAGTAATTTTTTTCATAAAACATGCCTTTCGCGACGCTATTCACCTATAGAGGTTTTGTGACACGTTTTCCGAAAGGTAGCCTTTTTTCATATAGAAATTTTCCCAAATAAAAATTTTTTTGCATGTAAACTTTTTATTTCTTAAGCAATTTATTTCACATGTGATGGTTATAACTCTTATGAATATATCAAAATGATATAGTTTTAACATGTGAAATATTTTTTTGAGACACACTTGTATTGAGTACCATCTTGCAATATATCATTTTTTTGCATTAATTTAATAATAAAACATTTAACTTCAATATTTTATCAATCCATATAATATGTGACCTATGCCGGCAACATATTACTTATCGGTCATATGAATTTCAAATGTGAAATTTTTTTCATATAACATGCCTTTCGCGATACCACTCACCTGTAGATGTTTTGTGACACGTTTTTCGAAAGGTGACATTTTTTCATATGAAACTTTTTCTGAAAGGAAATTTTTTTCATATGCAAAATTTGCATGACTTCAATAAACTTTATGATATTCAATATGAATAATTTTGTTTTTAAATTTTGTGTCAATAAGAGAAAAATTACTATATTTGACACACACAACTTCACAGTCATATGAGTTTCACATGTTAAAATTTTTTCATATTACGTTGCTTGCGCGACACTACTTCCCTACAAAGGTTTTGTGACAAGTTTTCCGAAAGGTAGTCTTTTTTCATATAGAAATTTTCTTAGATAAAATTTTTTTTCATGTAAATTTTTTATTTCTTAAGCAATTTATTTCACATGTGATGGTTATAACTCTTATGAATATATCAAAATGATGTAGTTTTAACATGTGAAATATTTTTTTTGAGACACACTTGTATTGAGAACCATCTTGCAATATTGCATTATGTTGCATTAATTTAATTATAAAACATTTAACTTCAATATTTTATCAATCCATATAATATGTGACCTATGCCGGCAACATATTACTCTACGGCCATTTGAATTTCATATGTGAAATTTTTTTCATAAAACATGCCTTGCGCGACACCACTCCTCCGTATAGGTTTCGAGACACGTTTTCAGAAAGGTAGGCTTTTTTCATATAGAAATGTTTCCAAATAAAATTTTTTTTCATGTAATTTTTTTATTTCTTAAGCAATTTATTTCACATGTGATGGGTATAACTCTTATGAATATATCAAAATGATAAAGTTTTAACATGTGAAACATTTTTTTTGAG
The DNA here is from genome assembly GCA_035047365.1 of Drosophila ustulata. Lineage (NCBI taxonomy): Eukaryota > Metazoa > Arthropoda > Insecta > Diptera > Drosophilidae > Drosophila > Drosophila ustulata. Next base: position 164,246 of record JAWNPT010000115.1, read on the forward strand.
ACACACTTGTATTGATTACCATCTTCCAATATAGCTTTATGTTGCATTAATTTATTAATAAAACATTTAACTTCAATATTTTATCAATCCATATAATATGTGACCTATGCCGGCAACATATTACTCATCGGTCATATGAATTTCAAATGTGAAATTTTTTTCATATAACATGCCTTGCGCGACACCACTCACCTGTAGATGTTTTGTGACACGTTTTACGAAAGGTGACTTTTTTTCATATGAAACTTTTTCTCAAATAAATTTTTTTTTTCATGTAAATTTTTTATTTCTTAAGCAATTTATTTCAGATGTGATGGTTATAACTTTTATGAATATATCAAAATGATGTAGTTTTAACATGTGAAATATTTTTTTTGAGACACAGTTGTATTGAGTACCATCTTGCAATATAGCATTATGTTGCATTAATTTAATAATAAAACATTTAACTTCAATATTTTATCAATCCATATAATATGTGACCTATGCCGGCAACATATTACTCATCGGTCATATGAATTTCAAATGTGAAATTTTTTTCATATAACATGCCTTGCGCGACACCACTCACCTGGTGATGTTTTGTGACACGTTTTCCGAAAGCTGACTTTTTTTCATATGAAACTTTTTCTCAAATAAATTTTTTTTTCATGCAAATTTTTTATTTCTTTAGCAATTTATTTCACATGTGATGGTTATAACTCTTATGAATATATCAAAATGATGTAGTTTTAACATATGAAATATTTTTTTTGAGACACACTTGTATTGAGTACCATCTTGCAATATTGCATTATGTTGCATTAATCTAATAATAAAACATTTAACTTCAATATTTTATCAATGCATATAATATGTGACCTATGCCGGCAACATATTACTCTACGGTCATATGAATTTCATATGTGAAATTTTTTTCATATAACATGCCTTGCGCGACACCACTCCTCCGTACAGGTTTCGAGACACGTTTTCCGAAAAGTAGCCTTTTTTCATATAGAAATTTTCCCAAATAAAATTTTTTTTGCATGTAAATTTTTTATTTCTTAAGCAATTTATTTCACATGTGATAATTATAGCTCTTATGAATATATCAAAATGATGTAGTTTTAACATGTGAAATATTTTTTTTGAGACACACTTGTATTGAGTACCATCTTGCAATATATCATTTTTTTGCATTAATTTAATAATAAAACATTTAACTTCAATATTTTATCAATCCATATAATATGTGACCTCTGCCGGCAATATATTACTCCACGGTCATATGAATTTCATATGAGTAATTTTTTTTCATAAAACATGCCTTGCGCGACACTATTCACCTATAGAGGTTTTGTGACACGTTTTCCGAAAGGTAGCCTTTTTTCATATAGAAATTTTCCCAAATAAAAATTTTTTTGCATGTAAACTTTTTATTTCTTAAGCAATTTATTTCACATGTGATGGTTATAACTCTTATGAATATATCAAAATGATAGTTTTAACATGTGAAATATTTTTTTTGAGACACACTTGTATTGAGTACCATCTTGCAATATATCATTTTTTTGCATTAATTTAATAATAAAACATTTAACTTCAATATTTTATCAATCCATATAATATGTGACCTATGCCGGCAACATATTACTCATCGGTCATATGAATTTCAAATGTGAAATTTTTTTCATATAACATGCCTTGCGCGACACCACTCACCTGTAGATGTTTTGTGACACGTTTTCCGAAAGGTGACTTTTTTTCATATGAAACTTTTTCTCAAATAAATTTTTTTTTCATGTAAATTTTTTATTTCTTAAGCAATTTATTTCACATGTGATGGTTATAACTCTTATGAATATATCAAAATGATGTAGTTTTAACATGTGAAATATTTTTTTGGAGACACACTTGTATTGAGTACCATCTTGCAATATTGCATTTTTTTGCATTAATTTAATAATAAAACATTTAACTTCAATATTTTATCAATCCATATAATATGTGACCTATGCCGGCAACATATTACTCATCGGTCATATGAATTTCAAATGTGAAATTTTTTTCATATAACATGCCTTGCGCGACACCACTCACCTGGTGATGTTTTGTGACACGTTTTCCGAAAGCTGACTTTTTTTCATATGAAACTTTTTCTCAAATAAATTTTTTTTTTCATGCAAATTTTTTATTTCTTAAGCAATTTATTTCACATGTGATGGTTATAACTCTTATGAATATATCAAAATGATGTAGATTTAACATGTGAAATATTTTTTTTGAGACACACTTGTATTGAGTACCATCTTGCAATATATAATTTTTTTGCATTAATTTAATAATAAAACATTTAACTTCAATATTTTATCAATCCATATAATATGTGACCTATGCCGGCAACATATTACTCATCGGTCATATGAATTTCAAATGTGAAATTTTTTTCATATAACATGCCTTGCGCGACACCACTCACTCCATAGAGGTTTTGTGACACGTTTTCCGAAAAGTAGACTTTTTTGATATGAAACTTTTTCTCAAATGACATTTTTTTCACATGTTTATTTTATATTTCATAAGCAATTTATTTCACATGTGAAATTTATAGCTCTTATGAATATATCTAAATTATGTTGTTTTAACATGTGAAATATTTTTTTTTGGGACACACTTGTATTGAGTACCATCTTGCAACATAGCATTATGTTACATTAATTTAATAATAGAACATTTAACTTCAATATTTTATCAATCGATATAATATGTGACCTATGCCGGCAACATATTACTCATCGGTCATATGAATTTCAAATGTGAAATTTTTTTCATATAACATGCCTTGCGCGACACTACTCACCTATAGAGGTTTTGTGACACGTTTTCCGAAAGGTAAGCCTTTTTTCGTATAGAAATTTTCTCAAATAAAAATTTTTTTGCATGTAAACTTTTTATTTCTTAAGCAATTTATTTCACATGTGATAATTATAGCTCTTATGAATATATCAAAATGATATAGTTTTAACATGTGAAACATTTTTTTTGAGACACACTTGTATTGATTACCATCTTCCAATATAGCTTTATGTTGCATTAATTTATTAATAAAACATTTAACTTCAATATTTTATCAATCCATATAGTATGTGACCTATGCCGGCAACATATTACTCATCGGTCATATGAATTTCAAATGTGAAATTTTTTTCATATAACATGCCTTGCGCGACACCACTCACCTGTAGATGTTTTGTGACACGTTTTCCGAAAGGTGACTTTTTTTCATATGAAACTTTTTCTCAAATAAATATTTTTTTTTCATGTAAATTTTTTATTTCTTAAGCAATTTATTTCACATGTGATGGTTATAACTCTTATGAATATATCAAAATGATATAGTTTTAACATGTGAAATATTTTTTTTGAGACACACTTGTATTGAGTACCATCTTGCAATATAGCATTTTTTTGCATTAATTTAATAATAAAACATTTAACTTCAATATTTTATCAATCCATATAATATGTGACCTATGCCGGCAACATATTACTCATAGGTCATATGAATTTCAAATGTGAAATTTTTTTCATATAACATGCCTTGCGCGACACCACTCACCTGTAGATGTTTTGTGACACGTTTTCCGAAAGGTGACTTTTTTCATATGAAACTTTTTCTCAAATAAATAATTTTTTTCATGTAAATTTTTTATTTCTTAAGCAATTTATTTCACATGTGATGGTTATAACTCTTATGAATATATCAAAATGATATAGTTTTAACATGTGAAATATTTTTTTTGAGACACACTTGTATTGAGTACCATCTTGCAATATATCATTTTTTTGCATTAATTTAATAATAAAACATTTAACTTCAATATTTTATCAATCCATATAATATGTGACCTATGCCGGCAACATATTACTCATAGGTCATATGAATTTCAAATGTGAAAATTTTTTTATATAACATGCCTTGCGCGAAACTTTTTCTCAAAGGAAATTTTTTTCATATGCAAAATTTGCATGACTTTAATAAATTTTATAATATTCAATATGAATAATTTTGTTCTTAAATTTTGTGTCAATAAGAGAAAAATTACTATATTTGACACACACAACTTCACTGTCATATGAGTTTCACATGTTAAAATTTTTTCATATTACGTTGCATGTGCGACACTACTTCCCTACAAAGGTTTTGTGACACGTTTTCCGAAAGATAGTCTTTTTTCATATAGAAATTTTCTTAAATAAAATTTTTTTTCATGTAAATTTTTTATTTCTTAAGTAATTTATTTCACATGTGATGGTTATAACTCTTATGAATATATCAAAATGATGTAGTTTTAACATGTGAAATATTTTTTTTGAGACACACTTGTATTGAGTACCATCTTGCAATATAGCATTATGTTGCATTAATTTAATAATAAAACATTTAACTTCAATATTTTATCAATCCATATAATATGTGACCTATGCCGGCAACATATTACTCTACGGTCATATGAATTTCATATGTGAAATTTTTTTCATAAAACATGCCTTGCGCGACACCACTCCTCCGTACAGGTTTCGAGACACGTTTTCCAAAAGGTAGCCTTTTTTCATATAGAAATTTTTCCAAATAAAATTTTTTTGCATGTAAACTTTTTATTTCTTAAGCAATTTATTTCACTTGTGATAATTATAACTCTTATGAATATATCAAAATGATATAGTTTTAACATGTGAAACATTTTTTTGAGACACACTTGTATTGAGTACCATCTTGCAATATAGCTTTATGTTGCATTAATTTATTAATAAAACATTCAACTTCAATATTTTATCAATCCATATAATATGTGACCTATGCCGGCAACATATTACTCATCGGTCATATGAATTTCAAATGTGAAATTTTTTTCATATAACATGCCTTGCGCGACACCACTCACCTGTAGATGTTTTGTGACACGTTTTCCGAAAGGTGACTTTTTTTCATATGAAACTTTTTCTCAAATAAAATTTTTTTTCATGTAAATTTTTTATTTCTTAAGCAATTTATTTCACATGTGATAGTTATAACTCTTATGAATATATCAAAATGATGTAGTTTTAACATGTGAAATATTTTTTTTGAGACACACTTGTATTGAGTACCATCTTGCAATATAGCATTATGTTGCATTAATTTAATAATAAAACATTTAACTTCAATATTTTATCAATCCATATAATATGTGACCTCTGCCGGCAATATATTTCTCCACGGTCATATGAATTTCATATGAGAAATTTTTTTCATAAAACATGCCTTTCGCGACACTACTCACCTATAGAGGTTTTGTGACACGTTTTCCGAAAGGTAGCCTTTTTTCATATAGAAATTTTCCCAAATAAAATTTTTTTTGCATGTAAACTTTTTATTTCTTAAGCAATTTATTTCACATGTGATGGTTATAACTCTTATGAATATATCAAAATGATATAGTTTTAACATGTGAAACATTTTTTTTGAGACACACTTGTATTGAGTACCATCTTGCAATATATCATTTTGTTGCATTAATTTAATAATAAAACATTTAACTTCAATATTTTATCAATCCATATAATATGTGACCTATGCCGGCAACATATTACTCATCGGTCATATGAATTTCAAATGTGAAATTTTTTTTATATAACATGCCTTTCGCGATACCACTCACCTGTAGATGTTTTGTGACACGTTTTTCGAAAGGTGACATTTTTTCATATGAAACTTTTTCTGAAAGGAAATTTTTTTCATATGCAAAATTTGCATGACTTCAATAAACTTTATGATATTCAATATGAATAATTTTGTTTTTAAATTTTGTGTCAATAAGAGAAAAATTACTATATTTGACACACACAACTTCACAGTCATATGAGTTTCACATGTTAAAATTTTTTCATATTACGTTGCTTGCGCGACACTACTTCCCTACAAAGGTTTTGTGACAAGTTTTCCGAAAGGTAGTCTTTTTTCATATAGAAATTTTCTTAGATAAAATTTTTTTTCATGTAAATTTTTTATTTCTTAAGCAATTTATTTCACATGTGATGGTTATAACTCTTATGAATATATCAAAATGATGTAGTTTTAACATGTGAAATATTTTTTTTGAGACACACTTGTATTGAGAACCATCTTGCAATATTGCATTATGTTGCATTAATTTAATTATAAAACATTTAACTTCAATATTTTATCAATCCATATAATATGTGACCTATGCCGGCAACATATTACTCTACGGCCATTTGAATTTCATATGTGAAATTTTTTTCATAAAACATGCCTTGCGCGACACCACTCCTCCGTATAGGTTTCGAGACACGTTTTCAGAAAGGTAGGCTTTTTTCATATAGAAATGTTTCCAAATAAAATTTTTTTTCATGTAAATTTTTTATTTCTTAAGCAATTTATTTCACATGTGATGGTTATAACTCTTATGAATATATCAAAATGATAAAGTTTTAACATGTGAAACATTTTTTTGAGACACACTTGTATTGATTACCATCTTCCAATATAGCTTTATGTGGCATTAATTTATTAATAAAACATTTAACTTCAATATTTTATCAATCCATATAATATGTGACCTATGCCGGCAACATATTACTCATCGGTCATATGAATTTCAAATGTGAAATTTTTTTCATATTACATGCCTTGCGCGACACCACTCACCTGTAGATGTTTTGTGACACGTTTTACGAAAGGTGACTTTTTTTCATATGAAACTTTTTCTCAAATAAAATTTTTTTTCATGTAAATTTTTTATTTCTTAAGCAATTTATTTCAGATGTGATGGTTATAACTTTTATGAATATATCAAAATGATGTAGTTTTAACATGTGAAATATTTTTTTTGAGACACAGTTGTATTGAGTACCATCTTGCAATATAGCATTATGTTGCATTAATTTAATAATAAAACATTTAACTTCAATATTTTATCAATCCATATAATATGTGACCTATGCCGGCAACATATTACTCATCGGTCATATGAATTTCAAATGTGAAATTTTTTTCATATAACATGCCTTGCGCGACACCACTCACCTGGTGATGTTTTGTGACACGTTTTCCGAAAGCTGACTTTTTTTCATATGAAACTTTTTCTCAAATAAATTTTTTTTTCATGCAAATTTTTTATTTCTTTAGCAATTTATTTCACATGTGATGGTTATAACTCTTATGAATATATCAAAATGATGTAGTTTTAACATATGAAATATTTTTTTTGAGACACACTTGTATTGAGTACCATCTTGCAATATATGCATTATGTTGCATTAATCTAATAATAAAACATTTAACTTCAATATTTTATCAATGCATATAATATGTGACCTATGCCGGCAACATATTACTCTACGGTCATATGAATTTCATATGTGAAATTTTTTTCATAAAACATGCCTTCCGCGACACCACTCCTCCGTACAGGTTTCGAGACACGTTTTCCGAAAGGTAGCCTTTTTTCATATAGAAACTTTTCCCAAATAAAATTTTTTTTGCATGTAAACTTTTTATTTCTTAAGCAATTTATTTCACTTGTGATAATTATAGCTCTTATGAATATATCAAAATTATTAGTTTTAACATGTGAAATATTTTTTTGAGACACACTTGTATTGAGTACCATCTTGCAATATATCATTTTGTTGCATTTATTTAATAATAAAACATTTAACTTCAATATTTTATCAATCCATATAATATGTGACCTCTGCCGGCAATATATTTCTCCATCGGTCATATGAATTTCATATGAGAAATTTTTTTCATAAAACATGCCTTTCGCGACGCTATTCACCTATAGAGGTTTTGTGACACGTTTTCCGAAAGGTAGCCTTTTTTCATATAGAAATTTTCCCAAATAAAAATTTTTTTGCATGTAAACTTTTTATTTCTTAAGCAATTTATTTCACATGTGATGGTTATAACTCTTATGAATATATCAAAACATGTGAAATATTTTTTTGAGACACACTTGTATTGAGTACCATCTTGCAATATATCATTTTTTTGCATTAATTTAATAATAAAACATTTAACTTCAATATTTTATCAATCCATATAATATGTGACCTATGCCGGCAACATATTACTCATCGGTCATATGAATTTCAAATGTGAAATTTTTTTCATATAACATGCCTTGCGCGACACCACTCACCTGTAGATGTTTTGTGACACGTTTTACGAAAGGTGACTTTTTTTCATATGAAACTTTTTCTCAAATAAAATTTTTTTTCATGTAAATTTTTTATTTCTTAAGCAATTTATTTCACATGTGATGGTTATAACTCTTATGAATATATCAAAATGATGTAGTTTTAACATGTGAAATATTTTTTTTGAGACACACTTGTATTGAGTACCATCTTGCAATATATAATTTTGTTGCATTAATTTAATAATAAAACATTTAACTTCAATATTTTATCAATCCATATAATATGTGACCTATGCCGGCAACATATTACTCATCGGTCATATGAATTTCAAATGTGAAATTTTTTTCATATAACATGCCTTGCGCGACACTACTCACCTATAGAGGTTTTGTGACACGTTTTCCGAAAGGTAGCCTTTTTTCGTATAGAAATTTTCTCAAATAAAATTTTTTTGCATGTAAACTTTTTATTTCTTAAGCAATTTATTTCACATGTGATAATTATAGCTCTTATGAATATATCAAAATGATATAGTTTTAACATGTGAAACATTTTTTTGAGACACACTTGTATTGATTACCATCTTCCAATATAGCTTTAATTAATATGTTGCATTAATTTATTAATAAAACATTTAACTTCAATATTTTATCAATCCATATAATATGTGACCTATGCCGGCAACATATTACTCATAGGTCATATGAATTTCAAATGTGAAATTTTTTTCATATAACATGCCTTGCGCGACACCACTCACCTGTAGATGTTTTGTGACACGTTTTCCGAAAGGTGACTTTTTTCATATGAAACTTTTTCTCAAATAAATTTTTTTTTTCATGTAAATTTTTTATTTCTTAAGCAATTTATTTCACATGTGATGGTTATAACTCTTATGAATATATCAAAATGATGTAGTTTTAACATGTGAAATATTTTTTTTGAGACACACTTGTATTGAGTACCATCTTGCAATATAACATTTTTTTGCGTTAATTTAATAATAAAACATTTAACTTCAATATTTTATCAATCCATTTAATATGTGACCTATGCCGGGAACATATTACTCATAGGTCATATGAATTTCAAATGTGAAATTTTTTTTATATAACATGCCTTGCGCGAAACTTTTTCTCAAAGGAAATTTTTTTCATATGCAAAATTTGCATGACTTTAATAAATTTTATGATATTCAATATGAATAATTTTGTTCTTAAATTTTGTGTCAATAAGAGAAAAATTACTATATTTGACACACACAACTTCACTGTCATATGAGTTTCACATGTTAAAATTTTTTCATATTACGTTGCATGTGCGACACTACTTCCCTACAAAGATTTTGTGACACGTTTTCCGAAAGATAGTCTTTTTTCATATAGAAATTTTCTTAAATAAAATTTTTTTTCATGTAAATTTTTTATTTCTTAAGCAATTTATTTCACATGTGATGGTTATAACTCTTATGAATATATCAAAATGATGTAGTTTTAACATGTGAAATATTTTTTTTGAGACACACTTGTATTGAGTACCATCTTGCAATATAGCATTATGTTGCATTAATTTAATAATAAAACATTTAACTTCAATATTTTATCAATCCATATAATATGTGACCTATGCCGGCAACATATTACTCATCGGTCATATGAATTTCAAATGTGAAATTTTTTTCATATAACATGCCTTGCGCGACACCACTCACCTGTAGATGTTTTGTGACACGTTTTTCGAAAGGTGACATTTTTTCATATGAAACTTTTTCTGAAAGGAAATTTTTTTCATATGCAAAATTTGCATGACTTCAATAAATTTTATGATATTCAATATGAATAATTTTGTTATTAAATTTTGTGTCAATAAGAGAAAAATTACTATATTTGACACACACAACTTCACAGTCATATGAGTTTCACATGTTAAAATTTTTTCATATTAGGTTGCTTGCGCGACACTACTTCCCTACAAAGGTTTTGTGACACGTTTTTCGAAAGGTAGTCTTTTTTCATATAGAAATTTTCTTAGATAAAATTTTTTTTCATGTAAATTTTTTATTTCTTAAGCAATTTATTTCACATGTGATGGTTATAACTCTTATGAATATATCAAAATGATGTAGTTTTAACATGTGAAATATTTTTTTTGAGACACACTTGTATTGAGAACCATCTTGCAATATTGCATTATGTTGCATTAATTTAATTATAAAACATTTAACTTCAATATTTTATCAATCCATATAATATGTGACCTATGCCGGCAACATATTACTCTACGGCCATTTGAATTTCATATGTGAAATTTTTTTCATAAAACATGCCTTGCGCGACACCACTCCTCCGTATAGGTTTCGAGACACGTTTTCAGAAAGGTAGCCTTTTTATACCCGCTACCCATAGGGTAGAAGGGTATTATAACTTAGTGCCAACAGAAAATGTATGTAACAGGCAGAAGGAGGCATCTCCGACCCCACAAAGTATATATATTCTTCATCAGTGTCAACAGCCGAGACGATATAGCCATGTCCGTCTGTCCGTCTGTCCGTCTGTCCGTCTGTATGAACACCTGGATCTCAGAGACTATAAAAGCTAGAGCTACCAAATTTGGGGACAGTACTCCTATAGGTCCTACGCAGGTCAAGTTTATTTCAAAAGTTGGATGCCACGCCCCTTTCCGCCCCCAAAAGTCTGTAAAAGCCGTAATAATAGACCTAGAGCATTGAATTTTGATATGCATAATAATATTTATATTCTCAATGATTCCTGTGAATTTGGTTGAGATCGAATGAAAAACAAGGAAGTTATTAAAGAATCAATTTTGTATGCAAAATTCACTTGCAGCTGCCCGCGCTTTGTTTGTTTAGTTGACAGTGTGACCAAAACGGTGTTGTGATTTTTACCCGCTATTTTCAAATATATACAAAAAACTAATTTTAGTATATTTGGTATATTTTTTGTTAATATATCATTTAAATTTTTTGTTTTCTCTCGAAATGGGTTGCGGGTATCATACGGTCGAGCACTCTCGACTGTAGCTTTCTTACTTGTTTCATATAGAAATATTTCCAAATAAAATTTTTTTTCATGTAAATTTTTTATTTCTTAAGCAATTTATTTCACATGTGATGGTTATAACTCTTATGAATATATCAAAATGATAAAGTTTTAACATGTGAAACATTTTTTTTGAGACACACTTGTATTGATTACCATCTTCCAATATAGCTTTATGTTGCATTAATTTATTAATAAAACATTTAACTTCAATATTTTATTAATCCATATAATATGTGACCTATGCCGGCAACATATTACTCATCGGTCATATGAATTTCAAATGTGAAATTTTTTTCATATAACATGCCTTGCGCGACTCCACTCACCTGTAGATGTTTTGTGACACGTTTTACGAAAGGTGACTTTTTATACCCGCTACCCATAGGGTAGAAGGGTATTATAACTTAGTGCCAACAGAAAATGTATGTAACAGGCAGAAGGAGGCATCTCCGACCCCACAAAGTATATATATTCTTGATCAGTGTCAACAGCCGAGACGATATAGCCATGTCCGTCTGTCCGTCTGTCCGTCTGTCCGTCTGTATGAACACCTGGATCTCAGAGACTATAAGAGCTAGAGCTACCAAATTTGGGGACAGTACTCCTATAGGTCCTACGCAGATCAAGTTTATTTCAAAAGTTGGATGCCACGCCCCTTTCCGCCCCCAAAAGTCTGTAGAAGCCGTAATAATAGACCTAGAGCATTGAATTTTGGTATGCATAATAATAATTATATTCTCAATGATTTCTGTGAATTTGGTTGAGATCGATCGAAAAACAAGGAAGTTATTAAAGAATCAATTTTATATGCAAAATTCACTTGCAGCTGCCCGCGCTTTGTTTGTTTAGTTGACAGTGTGACCAAAACGGTGTTGTGATTTTTACCCGCTATTTTCAAATATATACAAAAAACTAATTTTAGTATATTTGGTATATTTTTTGTTAATATATCATTTAAATTTTTTGTTTTCTCTCGAAATGGGTTGCGGGTATCATACGGTCGAGCACTCTCGACTGTAGCTTTCTTACTTGTTTTCATATGAAACTTTTTCTCAAATAAATTTTTTTTTTCATGTAAATTTTTTATTTCTTAAGCAATTATTTTCAGATGTGATGGTTATAACTCTTATGAATATATCAAAATGATGTAGTTTTAACATGTGAAATATTTTTTTTGAGACACAGTTGTATTGAGTACCATCTTGCAATATAGCATTATGTTGCATTAATTTAATAATAAAACATTTAACTTCAATATTTTATCAATCCATATAATATGTGACCTATGCCGGCAACATATTACTCATCGGTCATATGAATTTCAAATGTGAAATTTTTTTCATATAACATGCCTTGCGCGACACCACTCACCTGGTGATGTTTTGTGACACGTTTTCCGAAAGCTGACTTTTTTTCATATGAAACTTTTTCTCAAATAAATTTTTTTTTCATGCAAATTTTTTATTTCTTAAGCAATTTATTTCACATGTGATGGTTATAACTCTTATGAATATATCAAAATGATGTAGATTTAACATGTGAAATATTTTTTTTGAGACACACTTGTATTGAGTACCATCTTGCAATATATAATTTTTTTGCATTAATTTAATAATAAAACATTTAACTTCAATATTTTATCAATCCATATAATATGTGACCTATGCCGGCAACATATTACTCATCGGTCATATGAATTTCAAATGTGAAATTTTTTTCATATAACATGCCTTGCGCGACACCACTCCTCCATAGAGGTTTTGTGAAACGTTTTCCGAAAAGTAGACTTTTTTGATATGAAACTTTTTCTCAAATGACATTTTTTTCACATGTTTATTTTATATTTCATAAGCAATTTATTTCACATGTGAAATTTATAGCTCTTATGAATATATCAAAATTATGTTGTTTTAACATGTGAAATATTTTTTTTTGAGACACACTTGTATTGAGTACCATCTTGCAACATAGCATTATGTTACATTAATTTAATAATAGAACATTTAACTTCAATATTTTATGAATCGATATAATATGTGACCAATGCCGGCAACATATTACTCATCGGTCATATGAATTTCAAATGTGAAATTTTTTTCATATAACATGCCTTGCGCGACACTACTCACCTATAGAGGTTTTGTGACACGTTTTCCGAAAGTTAGCCTTTTTTCGTATAGAAATTTTCTCAAATAAAAATTTTTTTGCATGTAAACTTTTTATTTCTTAAGCAATTTATTTCACATGTGATAATTATAGCTCTTATGAATATATCAAAATGATATAGTTTTAACATGTGAAACATTTTTTTTGAGACACACTTGTTGTGATTACCATCTTCCAGTATAGCTTTATGTTGCATTAATTTATTAATAAAACATTTAACTTCAATATTTTATCAATCCATATAGTATGTGACCTATGCCGGCAACATATTACTCATAGGTCATATGAATTTCAAATGTGAAATTTTTTTTATATAACATGCCTTGCGCGACACCACTCACCTGTAGATGTTTTGTGACACGTTTTCCGAAAGGTGACTTTTTTCATATAGAAACTTTTTCTCAAATAAATAATTTTTTTTCATGTAAATTTTTTATTTCTTAAGCAATTTATTTCACATGTGATGGTTATAACTCTTATGAATATATCAAAATGATATAGTTTTAACATGTGAAATATTTTTTTTGAGACACACTTGTATTGAGTACCATCTTGCAATATATCATTTTTTTGCATTAATTTAATAATAAAACATTTAACTTCAATATTTTATCAATCCATTTAATATGTGACCTATGCCGGCAACATATTACTCATAGGTCATATGAATTTCAAATGTGAAAATTTTTTTATATAACATGCCTTGCGCGAAACTTTTTCTCAAAGGAAATTTTTTTCATATGCAAAATTTGCATGACTTTAATAAATTTTATAATATTCAATATGAATAATTTTGTTCTTAAATTTTGTGTCAATAAGAGAAAAATTACTATATTTGACACACACAACTTCACTGTCATATGAGTTTCACATGTTAAAATTTTTTCATATTACGTTGCATGTGCGACACTACTTCCCTACAAAGATTTTGTGACACGTTTTCCGAAAGATAGTTTTTTTTCATATAGAAATTTTCTTAAATAAAATTTTTTTTCATGTAAATTTTTTATTTCTTAAGTAATTTATTTCACATGTGATGGTTATAACTCTTATGAATATATCAAAATGATGTAGTTTTAACATGTGAAATATTTTTTTTGAGACACACTTGTATTGAGTACCATCTTGCAATATAGCATTATGTTGCATTAATTTAATAATAAAACATTTAACTTCAATATTTTATCAATCCATATAATATGTGACCTATGCCGGCAACATATTACTCTACGGTCATATGAATTTCATATGTGAAATTTTTTTCATAAAACATGCCTTGCGCGACACCACTCCTCCGTACAGGTTTCGAGACACGTTTTCCAAAAGGTAGCCTTTTTTCATATAGAAATGTTCCCAAATAAAATTTTTTTTGCATGTAAACTTTTTATTTCTTAAGCAATTTATTTCACTTGTGATAATTATAGCTCTTATGAATATATCAAAATGATAAAGTTTTAACATGTGAAACATTTTTTTGAGACACACTTGTATTGATTACCATCTTCCAATATAGCATTTATGTTGCATTAATTTATTAATAAAACATTTAACTTCAATATTTTATCAATCCATATAATATGTGACCTATGCCGGCAACATATTACTCATCGGTCATATGAATTTCAAATGTGAAATTTTTTTCATATAACATGCCTTGCGCGACACCACTCACCTGTAGATGTTTTGTGACACGTTTTTCGAAAGGTGACATTTTTTCATATGAAACTTTTTCTGAAAGGAAATTTTTTTCATATGCAAAATTTGCATGACTTCAATAAATTTTATGATATTCAATATGAATAATTTTGTTTTTAAATTTTGTGTCAATAAGAGAAAAATTACTATATTTGACACACACAACTTCACAGTCATATGAGTTTCACATGTTAAAATTTTTTCATATTACGTTGCTTGCGCGACACTACTTCCCTACAAAGGTTTTGTGACAAGTTTTCCGAAAGGTAGTCTTTTTTCATATAGAAATTTTCTTAAATAAAATTTTTTTTCATGTAAATTTTTTATTTCTTAAGCAATTTATTTCACATGTGATGGTTATAACTCTTATGAATATATCAAAATGATGTAGTTTTAACATGTGAAATATTTTTTTTGAGACACACTTGTATTGAGTACCATCTTGCAATATTGCATTATGTTGCATTAATTTAATTATAAAACATTTAACTTCAATATTTTATCAATCCATATAATATGTGACCTATGCCGGCAACATATTACTCTACGGTCATTTGAATTTCATATGTGAAATTTTTTTCATAAAACATGCCTTGCGCGACACCACTCCTCCGTATAGGTTTCGAGACACGTTTTCCAGAAAGGTAGGCTTTTTTCATATAGAAATGTTTCCAAATAAAATTTTTTTCATGTAAATTTTTTATTTCTTAAGCAATTTATTTCACATGTGATTGTTATAACTCTTATGAATATATCAAAATGATAAAGTTTTAACATGTGAAACATTTTTTTTGAGACACACTTGTATTGATTACCATCTTCCAATATAGCTTTATGTTGCATTAATTTATTAATAAAACATTTAACTTCAATATTTTATCAATCCATATAATATGTGACCTATGCCGGCAACATATTACTCATCGGTCATATGAATTTCAAATGTGAAATTTTTTTCATATAACATGCCTTGCGCGACACCACTCACCTGTAGATGTTTTGTGACACGTTTTCCGAAAGGTGACTTTTTTTCATATGAAACTTTTTCTCAAATAAATTTTTTTTTCATGTAAATTTTTTATTTCTTAAGCAATTTATTTCACATGTGATGGTTATAACTCTTATGAATATATCAAAATGATGTAGTTTTAACATGTGAAATATTTTTTTTGAGACACAGTTGTATTGAGTACCATCTTGCAATATAGCATTATGTTGCATTAATTTAATAATAAAACATTTAACTTCAATATTTTATCAATCCATATAATATGTGACCTATGCCGGCAACATATTACTCATCGGTCATATGAATTTCAAATGTGAAATTTTTTTCATATAACATGCCTTGCGCGACACCACTCACCTGGTGATGTTTTGTGACACGTTTTCCGAAAGGTGACTTTTTTTCATATGAAACTTTTTCTCAAATAAAATTTTTTTTCATGCAAATTTTTTATTTCTTTAGCAATTTATTTCACATGTGATGGTTATAACTCTTATGAATATATCAAAATGATGTAGATTTAACATGTGAAATATTTTTTTTGAGACACACTTGTATTGAGTACCATCTTGCAATATATAATTTTTTTGCATTAATTTAATAATAAAACATTTAACTTCAATATTTTATCAATCCATATAATATGTGACCTATGCCGGCAACATATTACTCATCGGTCATATGAATTTCAAATGTGAAATTTTTTTCATATAACATGCCTTGCGCGACACCACTCACCTGTAGATGTTTTGTGACACGTTTTCCGAAAGGTAGACTTTTTTCGATATAGAAACTTTTTCTCAAATGACAATTTTTATCGCATGTTTACTTTGTTATTTCTTAAGCAATTTATTTCACATGTGATAATTATAGCTCTTATGAATATATCAAAATGATATAGTTTTAACATGTGAAACATTTTTTTTGAGACACACTTGTATTGATTACCATCTTCCAATATAGCATTTATGTTGCATTAATTTATTAATAAAACATTTAACTTCAATATTTTATCAATCCATATAATATGTGACCTATGCCGGCAACATATTACTCATACGGTCATATGAATTTCAAATGTGAAATTTTTTTCATATAACATGCCTTGCGCGACACCACTCACCTGTAGATGTTTTGTGACACGTTTTCCGAAAGGTGACATTTTTTCATATAGAAACTTTTTCTGAAAGGAAATTTTTTTCATATGCAAAATTTGCATGACTTCAATAAACTTTATGATATTCAATATGAATAATTTTGTTTTTAAATTTTGTGTCAATAAGAGAAAAATTACTATATTTGACACACACAACTTCACAGTCATATGAGTTTCACATGTTAAAATTTTTTCATATTACGTTGCTTGTGCGACACTACTTCCCTACAAAGATTTTGTGACACGTTTTCCGAAAGATAGTTTTTTTTCATATAGAAATTTTTTTAAATAAAATTTTTTTTCATGTAAATTTTTTATTTCTTAAGCAATTTATTTCACATGTGATGGTTATAACTCTTATGAATATATCAAAATGATGTAGTTTTAACATGTGAAATATTTTTTTTTGAGACACACTTGTATTGAGTACCATCTTGCAATATAGCATTATGTTGCATTAATTTAATAATAAAACATTTAACTTCAATATTTTATCAATCCATATAATATGTGACCTATGCCGGCAACATATTACTCTACGGTCATATGAATTTCATATGTGAAATTTTTTTCATAAAACATGCCTTGCGCGACACCACTCCTCCGTACAGGTTTCGAGACACGTTTTCCAAAAGGTAGCCTTTTTTCATATAGAAATGTTCCCAAATAAAATTTTTTTTGCATGAAAACTTTTTATTTCTTAAGCAATTTATTTCACTTGTGATAATTATAGCTCTTATGAATATATCAAAATGATAAAGTTTTAACATGTGAAACATTTTTTTTGAGACACACTTGTATTGATTACCATCTTTCAATATAGCTTTATGTTGCATTAATTTATTAATAAAACATTTAACTTCAATATTTTATCAATCCATATAATATGTGACCTATGCCGGCAACATATTACTCATCGGTCATATGAATTTCAAATGTGAAATTTTTTTCATATAACATGCCTTGCGCGACACCACTCACCTGTAGATGTTTTGTGACACGTTTTCCGAAAGGTGACTTTTTTTCATATGAAACTTTTTCTCAAATAAATTTTTTTTCATGTAAATTTTTTATTTCTTAAGCAATTTATTTCACATGTGATGGTTATAACTCTTATGAATATATCAAAATGATGTAGTTTTAACATGTGAAATATTTTTTTTGAGACACACTTGTATTGAGTACCATCTTGCAATATAGCATTATGTTGCATTTATTTAATAATAAAACATTTAACTTCAATATTTTATCAATCCATATAATATGTGACCTCTGCCGGCAATATATTTCTCCACGGTCATATGAATTTCATATGAGTAAATTTTTTTCATAAAACATGCCTTTCGCGACACTATTCACCTATAGAGGTTTTGTGACACGTTTTCCGAAAGGTAGCCTTTTTTCATATAGAAATTTTCCCAAATAAAAATTTTTTTGCATGTAAACTTTTTATTTCTTAAGCAATTTATTTCACATGTGATGGTTATAACTCTTATGAATATATCAAAATGATGTTTTAACATGTGAAATATTTTTTTTGAGACACACTTGTATTGAGTACCATCTTGCAATATTGCATTATGTTGCATTAATTTAATAATAAAACATTTAACTTCAATATTTTATCAATCCATATAATATGTGACCTATGCCGGCAACATATTACTCTACGGTCATTTGAATTTCATATGTGAAATTTTTTTCATAAAACATGCCTTGCGCGACACCACTCCTCCGTATAGGTTTCGAGACACGTTTTCCGAAAGGTGACTTTTTTTCATATAGAAATTTTCCCAAATAAAATTTTTTTTGCATGTAAACTTTTTATTTCTTAAGCAATTTATTTCACATGTGATTGTTATAACTCTTATGAATATATCAAAATGATAAAGTTTTAACATGTGAAACATTTTTTTTGAGACACACTTGTATTGATTACCATCTTCCAATATAGCTTTATGTTGCATTAATTTATTAATAAAACATTTAACTTCAATATTTTATCAATCCATATAATATGTGACCTATGCCGGCAACATATTACTCTACGGTCATATGAATTTCATATGTGAAATTTTTTTCATAAAACATGCCTTGCGCGACACCACTCCTCCGTACAGGTTTCGAGACACGTTTTCCGAAAGGTAGCCTTTTTTCATATAGAAATTTTCCCAAATAAAATTTTTTTGCATGTAAACTTTTTATTTCTTAAGCAATTTATTTCACATGTGATTGTTATAACTCTTATGAATATATCAAAATGATAAAGTTTTAACATGTGAAACATTTTTTTTGAGACACACTTGTATTGATTACCATCTTCCAATATAGCTTTATGTTGCATTAATTTATTAATAAAACATTTAACTTCAATATTTTATCAATCCATATAATATGTGACCTATGCCGGCAACATATTACTCATCGGTCATATGAATTTCAAATGTGAAATTTTTTTCATATAACATGCCTTGCGCGACACCACTCACCTCTAGATGTTTTGTGACACGTTTTCCGAAAGGTAGCCTTTTTTCATATAGAAATTCTCCCAAATAAAAATTTTTTTGCATGTAAACTTTTTATTTCTTAAGCAATTTATTTCACATGTGAAATTTATAACTCTTGTGAATATATCAAAATGATGTAGTTTTAACATGTGAAATATTTTTTTTTGAGACACAATTGTATTGAGTACCATCTTGCAATATAGCAGTTTCACATGTTAAAATTTTTTCATATTACGTTGCTTGCGCGACACTACTTCCCTACAAAGGTTTTGTGACACGTTTTCCGAAAGGTAGCCTTTTTTTGTATAGAAATTTTCTCAAATAAAAATTTTTTTGCATGTAAACTTTTTATTTCTTAAGCAATTTATTTCACATGTGATAATTATAGCTCATATGAATATATCAAAATGATATAGTTTGAACATGTGAAACATTTTTTTTGAGACACACTTGTATTGATTACCATCTTCCAATATAGATTTATGTTGCATTAATTTATTAATAAAACATTTAACTTCAATATTTTATCAATCCATATAATATGTGACCTATGCCGGCAACATATTACTCTACGGTCATGTGAATTTCAAAAGTGAAATTTTTTTCATATAACATGCCTTGCGCGACACCACTCACCTGTAGATGTTTTGTGACACGTTTTCCGAAAGGTGATTTTTTTTCATATGAAACTTTTTCTCAAATAAATTTTTTTTTCATGTAAATTTTTTTATTTTAAATAAGGATAGATTTAGTGTTTTTATTTAATAATAAAACATTTAACTTCAATATTTTATCAATCCATATAATATGTGACCTATGCCGGCAACATATTACTCATCGGTCATATGAATTTCAAATGTGAAATTTTTTTCATATAACATGCCTTGCGCGACACCACTCACCTGTAGATGTTTTGTGACCCGTTTTCCGAAAGGTGACTTTTTTTCATATGAAACTTTTTCTCAAATAAATTTTTTTTTTCATGCAAATTTTTAATTTCTTAAGCAATTTATTTCACATGTGATGGTTATAACTCTTATGAATATATCAAAATGATGTAGTTTTAACATGTGAAATATTTTGTTTGAGACACACTTGTATTGAGTACCATCTTGCAATATATAATTTTTTTGAAACCTATAGAGGTTTTGTGACACGTTTTCCGAAAGGTAGCCTTTTTTCGTATAGAAATTTTCTCAAATAAAAATTTTTTTGCATGTAAACTTTTTATTTCTTAAGCAATTTATTTCACATGTGATAATTATAGCTCTTATGAATATATCAAAATGATATAGTTTGAACATGTGAAACATTTTTTTGAGACACACTTGTATTGATTACCATCTTCCAATATAGCTTTATGTTGCATTAATTTATTAATAAAACATTTAACTTCAATATTTTATCAATCCATGTAATATGTGACCTATGCCGGCAACATATTACTCATCGGTCACATGAATTTCAAATGTGAAATTTTTTTCATATAACATGCCTTGCGCGACACCACTCACCTGTAGATGTTTTGTGACACGTTTTCCGAAAGGTAGCCTTTTTCATATAGAAATTCTCCCAAATAAAAATTTTTTTGCATGTAAACTTTTTATTTCTTAAGCAATTTATTTCACATGTGAAATTTATAACTCTTGTGAATATATCAAAATGATGTAGTTTTAACATGTGAAATATTTTTTTTTGAGACACAATTGTATTGAGTACCATCTTGCAATATAGCAGTTTCACATGTTAAAATTTTTTCATATTACGTTGCTTGCGCGACACTACTTCCCTACAAAGGTTTTGTGACACGTTTTCCGAAAGGTAGCCTTTTTTCGTATAGAAATTTTCTCAAATAAAAATTTTTTTGCATGTAAACTTTTTATTTCTTAAGCAATTTATTTCACATGTGATAATTATAGCTCTTATGAATATATCAAAATGATATAGTTTGAACATGTGAAACATTTTTTTTGAGACACACTTGTATTGATTACCATCTTCCAATATAGCTTTATGTTGCATTAATTTATTAATAAAACATTTAACTTCAATATTTTATCAATCCATATAATATGTGACCTATGCCGGCAACATATTACTCATCGGTCATGTGAATTTCAAATGTGAAATTTTTTTCATATAACATGCCTTGCGCGATACCACTCACCTGTAGATGTTTTGTGACACGTTTTCCGAAAGGTGACATTTTTTCATATGAAACTTTTTCTCAAAGGAAATTTTTTTCATATGCAAAATTTGCATGACTTCAATAAATTTTATGATATTCAATATGAATAATTTTGTTTTTAAATGTTGAGTCAATAAGAGAATAATTACTATATTTGACACACACAACTTCACAGTCATATGAGTTTCACATGTTAAAATTTTTTCATATTACGTTGCTTGCGCGACACTACTTCCCTACAAAGGTTTTGTGACACGTTTTCCGAAAGGTAGTCTTTTTTCATATAGAAATTTTCTTAAATAAAATTTTTTTTCATGTAAATTTTTTATTTCTTAAGCAATTTATTTCACATGTGATGGTTATAACTCTTATGAATATATCAAAATGATGTAGTTTTAACATGTGAAATATTTTTTTTGAGACACACTTGTATTGAGTACCATCTTGCAATATTGCATTATGTTGCATTAATTTAATAATAAAACATTTAACTTCAATATTTTATCAATCCATATAATATGTGACCTATGCCGGCAACATATTACTCATCGGTCATGTGAATTTCAAAAGTGAAATTTTTTTCATATAACATGCCTTGCGCGACACCACTCACCTGTAGATGTTTTGTGACACGTTTTCCGAAAGGTAGCCTTTTTCATATAGAAATTCTCCCAAATAAAATTTTTTTTTCATGTAAATTTTTTATTTGTTAAGCAATTTATTTCACATGTGATGGTTATAACTCTTATGAATATATCAAAATGATGTAGTTTTAACATGTGAAATATTTTTTTTGAGACACACTTGTATTGAGTACCATCTTGCAATATTGCATTATGTTGCATTAATTTAATTATAAAACATTTAACTTCAATATTTTATCAATCCATAATAATTATAGCTCTTATGAATATATCAAAATGATATAGTTTTAACATGTGAAACATTTTTTTTGAGACACACTTGTATTGATTACCATCTTCCAATATAGCTTTATGTTGCATTTATTTATTAATAAAACATTTAACTTCAATATTTTATCAATCTATATAATATGTGACCTATGCCGGCAACATATTACTCATAGGTCATATGAATTTCAAATGTGAAATTTTTTTTATATAACATGCCTTGCGCGACACCACTCACCTGTAGATGTTTTGTGACACGTTTTCCGAAAGGTAGCCTTTTTTATATAGAAATTCTCCCAAATAAAAATTTGTTTGCATGTAAACTTTTTATTTCTTAAGCAATTTATTTCACATGTGAAATTTATAACTCTTGTGAATATATCAAAATGATGTAGTTTTAACATGTGAAATATTTTTTTTTGAGACACAATTGTATTGAGCACCATCTTGCAATATATCATTTTATTGCATTAATTTAATAATAAAACATTTAACTTCAATATTTTATCAATCCATATAATATGTGATCTATGCCGGCAACATATTACTCATCGGTCATATGAATTTCAAATGTGAAATTTTTTTCATATAACATGCCTTGCGCGACACCACTCACCTGTAGATGTTTTGTGACACGTTTTCCGAAAGGTAGCCCTTTTTCGTATAGAAATTTTCTCAAATAAAAATTTTTTTGCATGTAAACTTTTTATTTCTTAAGCAATTTATTTCACATGTGATAATTATAGCTCTTATGAATATATCAAAATGATATAGTTTGAACATGTGAAACATTTTTTTTGAGACACACTTGTATTGATTACCATCTTCTTATATAGCTTTATGTTGCATTAATTTATTAATAAAACATTTAACTTCAATATTTTATCAATCCATATAATATGTGACCTATGCCGGCAACATATTACTCATCGGTCACATGAATTTCAAATGTGAAATTTTTTTCATATAACATGCCTTGCGCGACACCACTCACCTGTAGATGTTTTGTGACACGTTTTCCGAAAGGTAGCCTTTTTCATATAGAAATTCTCCAAAATAAAAATTTTTTTGCATGTAAACTTTTTATTTCTTAAGCAATTTATTTCACATGTGAAATTTATAACTCTTGCGAATATATCAAAATTATGTAGTTTTAACATGTGAAATATTTTTTTTTGAGACACAATTGTATTGAGTACCATCTTGCAATATAGCAGTTTCACATGTTAAAATTTTTTCATATTACGTTGCTTGCGCGACACTACTTCCCTACAAAGGTTTTGTGACACGTTTTCCGAAAGGTAGCCTTTTTTCGTATAGAAATTTTCTCAAATAAAAATTTTTTTGCATGTAAACTTTTTATTTCTTAAGCAATTTATTTCACATGTGATAATTATAGCTCTTATGAATATATCAAAATGATATAGTTTGAACATGTGAAACATTTTTTTGAGACACACTTGTATTGATTACCATCTTCCAATATAGCTTTATGTTGCATTAATTTATTAATAAAACATTTAACTTCAATATTTTATCTATCCATATAATATGTGACCTATGCCGGCAACATATTACTCTACGGTCATGTGAATTTCAAAAGTGAAATTTTTTTCATATAACATGCCTTGCGCGACACCACTCACCTGTAGATGTTTTGTGACACGTTTTCCGAAAGGTAGCCTTTTTCATATAGAAATTCTCCCAAATAAAATTTTTTTTTCATGTAAACTTTTTATTTGTTAAGCAATTTATTTCACATGTGATGGTTATAACTCTTATGAATATATCAAAATGATGTAGTTTTAACATGTGAAATATTTTTTTGAGACACACTTGTATTGAGTACCATCTTGCAATATTGCATTATGTTGCATTAATTTAATTATAAAACATTTAACTTCAATATTTTATCAATCCATATAATATGTGACCTATGCCGGCAACATATTACTCTACGGTCATATGAATTTCATATGTGAACTTTTTTTCATAAAACATGCCTTGCGCGACACCACTCCTCCGTACAGGTTTCGAGACACGTTTTCCAAAAGGTAGCCTTTTTTCATATAGAAATGTTCCCAAATAAAATTTTTTTGCATGTAAACTTTTTATTTCTTAAGCAATTTATTTCACTTGTGATAATTATAG